>JAJIZL010020091.1:201986-229983 GCA_023969395.1 Amblyomma maculatum | reverse complement strand
ATAATAATAATAATAATAATAATAATAATAATAATAATAATAATAATGTTTTATTTACACCCAATGTGTACATAGGATGAGGGAGCACAGCAGAAAATGTCGTCGTAATGACAACTTGACAAGGCTGCAGGCCCCCAAAACAATAACAATGACAGCTTCACAACGGCAGTGCAGAAAAAATACAGTCACAAAGTATACACACTAAAATTAACATAACGTTGCAACAGACAACATTCTTCACAGAATGGGGGAGGGGGGGGATGGAATGAGAGAAAAAAAATAATAACTAATACAACACTAGTGCAGACTTCTAGCATAGGAAAATAATAATGCACACCTCTAAACGGACAAAAAATGTTTTCTAAGCTCTTTATAAGTGATTGATTCAAGTTTAATGTGTTTTCTATCCAGATCGTTTAATGTTCGTGGCAGTATGTTGTGTAATGTTTGGAGACCATAGTTTGTTCTGTATGTGTGTACCTTCCATTGTTCATTTTCGCGTGTAGCGTACGCTCTGTCGTTTGCTTTCAGTTCAGCAAGTGACTGCAGAAATCTAGAATTATTTATGAAATCTCGTTTAAGTGACTTACATAGTCGATAGTGGTAAGCTTTAGTAACTGGCATAATATTGTATTTTTTAAAGAGATCATGAGTATGAAAATAACGTGGGGCATTTTCAATAATCCGAAGAAACTGCTTTTGTAACACCAACTTTTTGCGTGTTTTCTTTAGTGGTTGAACCCGAAACTAAGCCACAGTAGTTAAGCTGCAATGAAAATAGGGAGTTATATCTTAGTGTTATAATATTACGTGGCAGTAAATTATTTCGATAAGCCAGCCCCACTACCTGCGTGAGATTACTTGTAAGGAAATCTACATGCGCATTCCATGACAGGGTTTCATTAAAGATTACACCTAACGTCTTGAATGTCGGTACGATTTGTACTGGTATGGTCTTCATTGATATTGTTTTCGTTATTATTATGCTCTTGTTTCTAGGGCGAAACAGAACTGCTTTTGTTTTCGTTGTGTTTATTTTAAGCATGTTCTTGCGCGACCGTTCTTCTAACGCAGCAAGTGTTAAATTTGCATTATCAATGAGTTCATCGGCCAATCGTCCAGTTAGAAATGCACTGGTGTCATCGGCATATATAATAAAGTTAGCTGCGGGACAGCTATTCACTATGTCGTTTATATATAAATTAAACAAAAAAGGTTCCAAAATGCTTCCTTGTGGTACTCCACGGCAAACTTGTAAAGGTTTGGAGAAATGGCCATTAATTCCTACAATTTGGATTCTATTACATAGGTAAGATTCTATGAGAGATGCTGCTTGTCCACGAATGCCATAATGCTCCAATTTTCGTATTAGTAGATGATAATTTATGGAGTCGAACGCTTTAGTGAAATCAACGAAAAGGCCCAAGACCAGTCTGCTGTCTTCGAGTTGAGATAATATAAACTCCTTTTGGGCAAGCAGCGCAAATTCTGTGCTAAGACCTTTCCGGAAACCGAACTGACAGTCGACTAGGAGGTGATCTTTCTGTTCAAGCTGAACTAATCGATTTAGAATAACCTTCTCGAAAGCCTTAGAAAACACAGGAAGTATTGATATGGGGCGGTAATTCCCCATATCGTTTCGCTCGCCTTTCTTAAACAGCATAGTTATTCGTGCCACTTACATCTTAGACGGAAATACGGCCTGAGAAAGGCACAGGTTAAAAATGTGCGTAAGGCAAGGCGCGAGAACATCAATAACATGCTTTATTGGTACAACAGTGAACCCGTCAATATCCTTACTAGTGCTGTTGTTTATGCTCCTAACTAATTTGATCACTTCCTCGTTTGTGACAGGATCAAGAAAAATGGAGGTCCCATTTCTATAGAAATTCTGAAGATCAATAAATACCACATTGCTCTCTACAGCGTTCATCAGATATTTGTTAAACGCATCAGCAAGCTGCTTCCCGGACAACTCAGAGCCATTGATTACCATTTTTTCAATTGTTTCAGTGCCGACGTTTCACTTTAGAACAGAATTAGGCTTTTTCCACAATACATCCGTACTTCCTACAGCAGAGTTGAATAAGTTATTCATATAGGAACGCTTTGCCTTCTTCAGATCACTTTCTAATTTATTACGGTATGACTTAAATTCTTTGAGTATATTAATATCCTTAGAATTTATGAACGGGTTGTATAAATTATTCTTCTTGTTTATTCTGCTAATAAGCTCGCTGCTAATCCAAGGCTTACGTATCTTTCGGCGGCGCTTGGTGCGTAC
Source organism: Amblyomma maculatum (assembly GCA_023969395.1). Taxonomy (NCBI): domain Eukaryota; kingdom Metazoa; phylum Arthropoda; class Arachnida; order Ixodida; family Ixodidae; genus Amblyomma; species Amblyomma maculatum. Next base: position 227,699 of record JAJIZL010020091.1, on the reverse strand, counting down.
GAAAGGAAGGCGTTCTGTGTAAATAGACTTCAGTTTGCAAATGAATGCATCATAAGCGCAGTTTGCATCTGCTGTGCTGTAAATGAAATCCCAACTCGTGGACATTACCTTTTCGCGAAAAATTGAGAGGCTACCGCATGTTATAGGTTGAAGTACAAGGATATCCGAAGTGTGTTCTCGACGAGCATACCTCCTCGAGCAGAAAAATATTGGCTGGTGATCACTCAGATCAAATGCAAATACGCCAGCTTTAACTTCATCAGAACCTATATTTGTGCAAAAAACATCAATTAGAGACGATGAAGTCTCTGTTATTCTGGTAGGGAGGCTAATGGCGTTGTAGCAGCCGTGGGATTTTAAAAAATATCAAGTTTATATTTTACGGAGTCATTCTGCAGCATATTGATATTGATGTCTCCGCCACAAATAAAATCTAAATGATTTTCACTAACGAACACCAATATTGATTCAAAATGTTCTAGAAAAGCTACAACAGAACCATTTGGGGGACGATAACACACAGCCAATAAAGTTCCTTGTATCCTGACTAACAAAAATTCATAGTTCTGGGTTGTTGCAGAGTAATCTTCAATGAGCTCATAAGGATTGTCATCATTAACTAATATGCAAATCCCTCCACCATGCCCCATGGACCGGTTGGCATATAATGTTTTATAGGACGGTAGGCGATAGACATCAGCTTCATTAGTGGACCATGTTTCTGTCAGCATTACAACATGTGGGCGATTCCTCTGCCCGAGGGATGCGCACGACAAACACACAGTGGGCCGTATAACAAACATATTTAATCTCACAGGGATCTTGTCGTCCGGGTGGCTGCGGGTCGTTTCCGTGGAGAGCCGGGAGGGAAGCGGGAGCGACGAGCCAGGGACCAGGAAGCGCCAGGGACCAAGAAGAGCGCGCGACGGCGGCGCGTGCCTTCTTTTATAGCCCCCTCGCGCGGGACCGGTTATCCCCGCGCGAGTGGGGAGAGGGAAACAGGCACGCGCGCAGGGAGCATTGGGAAGTGGCGCGGCCTTCGAATGCGCGGCGCGCCACGAGCCCTACAAACATCAAATGTTCTCTGCACTTGTTCAAAAAAATAAAAAAGGATTCAAAACGCCTTCTTTGTTTCTGATTGAACGTACATTAGCATGAAAACATTTGAAAGAATTAGCAAATTGTTTGCCTAAGCCGTTCCCCTAAAGTATGTGGTAAAATGTATGACTCTTTTCCTATGTTTGACAAAAAAACTTATCTCAGTTTATCGAGATCGCCTACGCTGGCAATCGCTATTGCACTCTTCCCGTCCCTCCTGCGAACAAGAACTCGGCCGTTGCTATGCCACACAAACTTGAAGTCATTCCTTTTGGCCCAGATTTTTGCGTCGGTTAAGAGTGCACGCGCCCTTCTTGTCAAGTTTTCCAGGATGAACACTGTGTCGCTTGAGTCACGCAACTTTTTCCTACATTGCCACCAGATATCCCAGTCTGACTGCTTCACAAAGCGGCAAATTACACCAGGAATTTTATCTTTTTTTGCTGGTAGTCGGTGAATCGATACGACGTCACATTCCGCTAGCTGCCGCAGGTTATGCTGCTTAGCAATAGCATTGATTTTGTAAAGCAGATTTTCTTCATCAGTGTTCAATTCCATGAAACTCGAGATTGAGCCGTCGGCTCCTCCATTCAAGGTTGTCGACTTCAGCCCTTAGCTCAGCTGCATTCCTGTCCTGGGATTCAATTTTGTCCACCCTGCATTTAAGTTCAGCGATATCCTGTTCATTTTTTTTTTTTTTTTGGTTCGTGTTAGCAGTTCGTTATACTGCTCTTTAATGAAGTCTAGTGAGTCCTCAATTTTCTCAACCGTTTCTTTGAGTGGTAATAGCACATCGAGTTTGTCGCTTATACTTTTGAGCCACAGTTGAATGTTTGCCATGTCAGGTTCGCTGCCAGTTTTTTCAGTTGCAAAGGTTCGTGATTTCGAAGATCTGCATGTCGGGCAGCGCCAGTTTTTGCGGTAAGCTTCTCCTTTCGTCTTGATAGTTGTATCCGCAATGCCCGCACATTTTCCTGTGTGATATTTGCAATGACACTCGGCACATTCAACTGTGGCATCGGTCACATCCAGTTCAGTATCACAAGTTCGACATTGCTCGTTTTCCATACTTTTCACGTGGCAGCAGCGGCAGCAAGAATAGAAGTGCGGGAGTGTAAGAAAAGTTTACCACTGACCTGCAGCAAAAATGGTTGCTTTTAGAAAAGAAGTTCATTCCATGCTGCCGCCGCTGCCAAAGTGATGCACAGGCTCCGGTGGTCCTTTTATAGCTGGTGAGACCCTCGACCACAGCGCCTAATGTAGCGAAGATGATAGCCGAAAACCAGGCTTGCTTGTACATTGGTTGGCGGTGCTGATAGTCACACAGAAATCTTTGGATGTTTGGTACACCCCACTGAGCTTCTCTGGGATCGATTCCAATTTCCTGCCAACGTGGCATGACATACATGCACGTTAGTGACGTCGCGCAACCCGCCGAGCATTAGGTGCTTGGCCAGGTCCCCTGCCCACTTCCACTTGCCAGAGAGGCGTGCAGGCTTTGGATTTCTTCAACTACAAATAAAATTTTCTCAGCCAGTTTCACGGTGTTCGCGATTGACGGCCGAACGAGTTAACCACGTGGTGCCGTCCAGCAAATTTCCGGTTGTGCCTTCTGACGAATATTAAGGCGAAAGCCTTCCTAGGCTCATAGGTGGGCGCAGAAGTCGCGCGCCTGCGCAAGCTGTGCACACCTGCTAGCGCTTGAACGAAAAAATATCGATAAAAATGGTTGTATTTGATATAGGAAGAAAATATAAACCCAGATGCCAAATTTGATGAGTCTAGAATAGTTAATTATTTAGAGCCACAAATGTCAAATTTGCGTAGAAAAAGCGCCGAAGGTCGATATCATTCAGTGGACGTCAAAACATCTATGACGTTGAAATAGTACAAAAAACATCAAAATTGGATTGAAAGCGCCGGATATATGTGTGGAATTAGATTAAAAAAATGCGATTAGGAGTAACTAATTCTCCAGATTCCCGAAGGCCCACGCGCGTTTGGTGCACACCCACATTTCTTCTTCTTATTGTTTTGAAATACGGCACACACCAATACGGGAGGATTGAGCGAGGTGTAATTGCAAACTTCCACATGTTATTAGGACAAAAATATTAGCGTAAAGCGGGAATTTCAAAAAATGGGGTGAGGAAATACGACATAAGAGCATTTAAATAAAAGAACAAACAAAACATTTTCGTGAAAAAAGTTCTTGCCGAAATTTAAAAGAGCAATTCAACCTACCAGTTGAAATCATAGAGAATTCCACAAATTGAACTTAATGCAAACATTTGCTCTAGAAACGCTGGTAGAGACAAAGGTAGGCCTAACCATGGAGAGAGGGATCTCCAGGTAGATGTTTATCTGAAATGTGAACTTCCGACAGGAAAGAAAAAAGAAAAATGTTTTATAAAGTCAACTTCCCCGCGTGAGTTACATTAGTTTGCCGTTTTCCACTCACATCTGCTTAGATTCAAATTCAAAGTGGCAATCCCGCATTGAAACAGCGTAATTTATGCCGCACAAAGCCTGGTTTTACATGAAAGGACGTTCCAGTTACATGCTAAGTGCTGATAATCGATGGTATTTAGAAAGGAATCACGTAGCGTGGCTGATATTGTGATCATATATATTGGAATCATTGAAATCTGGAAATCGCCAGCGGACTAAGTTACGGCAGGGATATGTCACTGACGCCTTAAGAGCCTATCTTGGTAAAAAATAAGTAACATATGAGCTCGTTTGAATGAATACTGGCACGGCCCGGAACTCAAACGGACCTCTTTCAAAATACATGGAATAAAAAAAATCGTAAGAAATTGCACAAGTTAATCTTTCTGTGAAGTTGTTAGCTCTAGACTAAAACTGGCAGTGATGGTGATAACATGTGACACACAAGATTGCATTTTGTTCAGAGACAATTCAAGAGCCATAAATTCCGCGCAGGGTCTAGGTATATAATCCGGGATGGCGTCAGAATAGCTTCATGCCAAAAAGAGCGAAAAAATATCATCTGCCGCTGTTTCAAATCTGACGGAAGCATCTGTTGAAAAAACAGTATGATGAAGGTATTCCTCTACGTTATCGGAAAGAATACCGTTTAAACTGTTTGAGGGAATGTGCTTCGCATGAGAGGGGAAGATGTGTTTATAATGGAATTCCACTGTTGCTTGCGAGTAACTAACCGCTGCTAAGAACTGAGATCAACGCCAATCGGTGTTAAGAGGTTCCGCGTCTGCGTAGACTGTGGCATTTGAAACAGGGGCCTATGATTAGAAAATAATAAGGCCGCTTGAGAAACAAAAATGGGAATACTGGCATCAAAAACCGGGCCAAACGACCTCAGGAAAGTTCGCGTCGTAAGTTGATTGATTGATTGATTCAATCAATCAATCAACCACTTCATTTCGCCTCCATCGAACCGCAGCCGCCGCGGTCGGTATCGAACCCGGCTGCGTTTCGATGGAGGCGAAATGAAGTGGCGTCCGTGTGCTGTGCGATATGGATGCTTGGCCCGTTCTGCCCAGGGCTTACTACCCTTGTTGTCTTAATCCCCGAAGCCAAAACGAGTGACTTTGCTTGTTCGGGACGAATGGTGATCTACTGAGCGCGGCTTCCGAGCTTGGAATTCATTTTCTGTAGAAGGTTGGAGGTTGATTTGACGTAGGGGAGTGTTGGATATTGGCATTGTATGTTGCTAATCCGGCGCCCGCCCTCACATACGATCTACTTGGCCGGGTACGTCAGTGAATAAACTTTTTTGATTTATTATAGAAAAAAAGATAACATAAGGGGTCCATCAGTCCAGAGCCACAAAAATGATAAAAAAGGATTATGCATCCGAGAGGACCCTGTTGATATGTCCCACGAGTGCCCTCCAACGTGCCACCGCGTCTGTTCCAGGTGGAGCGAGCCCCTCCCGAAGTGAACGAGGTCAATAACTGGGTGGGAGAGAGTTTGTGCATTGTTGGTAGGATTGAAGGTTGTGTTGGCAGTCCCACAGCATGGACGATGCTGTTCGCCGCAGTTATGTTAGCGTCCGGTCTCTTGGGTGGAGCACAGGTTTCGGCGATGCCCGATCATGCGGCAGTTTAACATGTTTCATGCTTGACCATATATGGAAAGCATGATTGGATGCCCACCCAGAAGCAAAAGACTTTCGGTATTTGTCCGTTGGCGAATGCGATTATTATGGACGGCTTTTGTCCAAACGGCCGGGCGTCAATAATAAAAGTCGGGTTGTAGAGAATGAGGCCTCACTGAAGTTCAGCTGGGGGCTCACCGTTGTCGGCCGTATAAGTTACTCCCCTAACGACATCATTGGGTGGTGCAAGGTGAGGGGCGCGATTTGATGCTTGCCGATAGGAATAGTTGTCAACTGAGTCTAGACACGATAGCGGATTTCCACAGGTGTACTGATAGTAATAGTGTTATTTACTGGGTGGTGGCGTACCTGATCGTGGGCGAGAGCGGCGTGTGGATAAGTAGAAGTGTGCGCGGAGTCGCCGTGTTTTATTCCATCCGCCCAGTAGTCTGGGTATGACTTTCAAATCTATCTGCATCAGCCGCGAGAGGAGCATGTGTCGTATACGTGGCGGGTGCGGTGGTGCTGGCTCGGGTTTCCGGACTGCTTGCGCGGCCATAGCTGCTGCCGGTTGGTGTAGCTTGACGCTCGTGCGCTGGGTAATGACGGTTGGGTTGTGGAGGTTCATGATAGTCTCCCACTCGTTCTTCTGGAGCTCGGCGGAGTCACAGTCCAGGATGCGATACTCCACAGCTAGGCAGGCGGGAAGGGGATCGCAAGCGCTAGGCGTGAAGCAGGCCCAGCTAAAGCGTAGACCTCGAGGTGATATATCGGGCGGAAACTCCAACCTGGGTGGGCTCAAAACATACGGCTCACTTTCTAGGACGCGTTCCTGGTGATTTCGCAGACGTCGGATCAAATGGTCCGGCCGCAGTCACTCGTGTTGCAGGTGCCCATGCGAAGCACGTCCGCTAACGTCGGCCACCTGGCGTGGAAAAAAGTCTTTGTCGTAGAGAACTCCTTTCAGCGCTTGTTTCATCTAATCTTCGAAAGCAGTGCTGCCCCATGCAGAATTCTTGCTTGCATTGCTTCTCCCAGCATGCATCAAAAATTGCGTTGTTATTTGATCACTTTTCCAAAACAATTCTGTCTAGATGAAACTTATAATGCTGCGACATTGTTACTCGCTGCTTTACATAAATAATGGCAGTCATTGCCACAGACAGTGGTCTCCAATGCACTTTTAGATTCCTCACGTTGCTTGTAGGCGTTTTTTGGCCTTGTAGGGCAAAGGTAGATGAAGATTCTACATTTTTTATGTGACACAGGTGAAATCATTGGCGATGTAATCCCTTGACGTAGGGCTTATTCTGCAGATGTCTTGAGATATTATATCCCCCTTCTGTCGTATCCCTATATAGAAATAAAAAAATATATATATCGTGAACCTAGCGTACAATACATTAGGATCCCTCAAACCGCGAGGCGTCTCAGTAACGTAGCATGCGTACACTATAATGCATGCCTGTCTCATGGAAATCATTCTTGTTTAAGAAGAATTACCATTATGCCTTTTAGATGACTTCGCTTTCCGAGGGGCAGGCTAAATTACAGAGACGTTATGTAACCTATTTGCATAATGAGGATACATGATGCAGCCTCCTAATTTTTATCCCGATAGCTCAAGCACAGCGCACTGAAGTATAGAGTAAACGATATTCCTCGCATAGTTTATCCCGGCAGCATTTACCCTTTCCTATCCTGATCACATGGCTCTTTACATCACTCTTCAGCGTCAGGTATGTTGGTGGTGGTACATGTATTCTTTTCTTTACTGTAACCATCAACACCCCTCGATGAAGAACAAAGAACGAAAACAAGGAACTCATTGATGTAGCGATAGGTTCCGGTAGCCTGACGTATGGATCACTCAATCGTTTACACGTACGTTGCTGAGCCTCGTTTTTACCATTTTCAGGAGCACGTGATGAGAAACGGTGCACGACAAATAAGAGACACTTTTAGAGCGTCTACCATTAAGCCACGTTAGCCATAGCCTTGAGGCGCTCGCCAGTTTTATCAAGTAAACTTGCATTTTCCGATTATTTTGTTTTCGTTTTCAAAAGATACAATTTTTTCTAATCGCCTTTCTTTCCCTCCCCATTTCCCTCTTCATCCTATTGCTACGAATGTCCTCCGCTGAGAGTGTCTCATTTCACACCCTCCCGGTCGCGCAGTCTGGGCTATAATGTCTAACCGGCGGGGTAACGTCGAGCCTCTCCTTCACTGCCTCGCTCCATGTGTGCCTTAGGCAACTCTTTCTGTCTTTAGTCAAGAAGAGCCCCCGGATCACCGTCCTGGGAGACAGATAAGGCCAAGAGGAAGGCCGACCAGCGGGAGACGCGGGAGAGGGTGTAATGTGGAAATGATGCCAAATTGGAGCGCGCAATTAATTCCGGCCGACGAGGCATTCGTGACGAAGAGGGGAGAAAGGGCGTAAAAAGTAAAAGGGAGTTGGCCAGTGAGGAGAGTTCACGTATTCGCTTAGGAAAAGCTCACACGCGGCATCATTCTGGGAAAGGGGAGGTACGAGCTGAGGGAGAACACAGGGAAGGCTGTATCTAGTCCCCATAGGGTGCGTAGGGAAGAAAACGAGGGTGTTGTAGCGTTGGCGAGGACAGGGGGCATCGCCAGGCGCCAATGACTCCTCTGGGGCGCATTTCGGTGAATGATTTGTGCGCAGTTTCCCCGCCTAGCGCCCACAAAGAGATGGTCGTAATGAGTGGCTCAAATACGAGCGAAGAAAAGAAGGCCCGGCAGGCCTCAATGGGGAGACGGGAGACGACGAACGGGATAAAGGCGGGAGGAGGGGGGGGGGGGGGGGGAGGGCTAACTAAGTGGGCTACTTTTTATTGTTTTAGCTTGTTTTCTTTCTCTTCCTGGGGCAGTTTCCCCAGCCGGGGAAAATGGCCAGGCAAATAGAAGGCTAGAAAGGCACAGCCAGCTAAATTGACTGCATCTCTGCCTCAGTGACGGCACTCGATAAGTTCAGTAAACACGCTTGGGAATTGGGACAAATTTATAAGGCCCTGCTACATAAGGCAAAGAATATTCGCCACAGTTCCTCCCTTGGGCACTTGCCAACTTTGTGGTGCATAAGCACCCGAAATCGCTGCCAGCTTTTAATCGGTGCGTTGATTTTCGCCTCTTGTTTTCGTCAGTTTTCAAGGTCACTGTAGACAGCGCACACTTTATTGCGTCCCATTTCTCCTTGTTTTTCCCCGGGCTGTGCCTCAGATTTGTAGTAGCGGTCTTTTGAGGAGATAGGGCAAGCAGCTAATCACCCGTTGCGTGGGCAGCTTTTGCAAAAAGGTCATAAATTATTATATTACGCTCTTCGAAATCCTTACAGAAACATAGTCCTGTGTATTCAGGAAGTGGCGCTAAAATAGGTGACTCAATAGCAGAGGAGTCCAAATTGAATTTAGAATGCGAGGTGATGCGAGAAATGAAGTTCTAAATGCTCAGAAATAATAGCCACTCAGTTATTGTCAACGTGTGCGAAGTACATTAAACACAGACGCTTTTTATTCATACGGAATAATGGGTTTATCCTTTCCAAAGCCGTAATTCATGGCGCCCCGATTACTAGTCCCCGTGACGTCAGAGCTAGCAAGCAACTTCGGTTGTTGGCTTTAGCGGCAAAGGCAGAACTCACCAACAATAACGAGAGAATAATAATAAGAAAATACCACTACAATAAAATGACATTTTTTAATTACTTTTGTTTCTCATTTGTGGATTGGATTTAAAAATTACAATTTGGGAAGTTCTCTTAAAAAACAGCCGAAATACTCAAACATGTCTGCAGGCACAGACATGCTTCATGACACTCGTTTTTATGCTATCAAGTCAATGCTGCAGACCTCGCGCTACCAATGATTTCGCCCCCCCCCCCCCCCCCGCCCCTCCCAGAGAGTCATAAAAATTTCGGCGCTTTGTCAGCGCAGTCGGTAATAGCCTTGCACGCATTTTTGACGTGCATGTAATAATTAACATAATCGATCGAATGCCCTCCGGTGCTACTTGCACTATTTCCTGATTACCGGCTCATTTTTGGCCCTGTTGTTCATTGACAAAAATATGTTACCGCTTTACCGCTTTTTCTCTTCCATTCATGCCATGCCACGCCACATACCACCTCCTTTTAATTTTAATTCCTGTGAAAACCTCTGACCTAATTTGTATCAAGAGTAAGCTTCCTAAACACCTTCAAAGGCTCTTAGTTTTGGTAAGCAAGATTAGAGGTTAGCACAGTCAGAGCCTGGTAAAAAACGCGGCCGCTCATTAGGACCAGAAAGTTGTGGATAAATTTCGGTGGTTGCATTCATTGCGTAAAACGTGGAGCGGTGAATCGAGCACCGTCCGCTGGAGTGAATAATTTTGTGTGAATCAGGAGAAGCATTGATTCCGACTGTTGCTCTTCTCGATGAGTTCAGCGTAATCTCGTCCGCAAATGCACGTACGTTTGGCGCAGGCGCAAGCGTCGAAGAACTTTCCGTAATGAAAGAGCCGGAGGAACCGTTCCAAAAGTTTGAGACGTTTCGTTCGGCTAGATTATCCAGACTGGTAACATTCGGATTATACTCAGCATGAGCAGGAGGATCAGTATGCGAGTAAAAAATGGCACCAAAACAAAATAGAAAGTTTAAGACACGAAATATACAGTAACAAAAAAAAAAAGTGATTATAAATCAGTTGCTTCATAGAAATTAGCTATCATCTAGATTTAATAATAGAGATTTGTAGATACTTTTCATCAAACATCTCTTCTTCCGTCGTGACCTGTTCGCACAGTAACTGCAATAACCTGTTGGCCACCTTGTTTCCCACAATCTCTCTTTGTTTTGTTTTGGTTTATGGGGTTTAATATCCCAAATCTACTCTGGCTATGAGAGACGCCGTAGTAGACGCTCCAGAAATTTCGGCCAGCTGGGGTTCTTTTACAGGCGTCTTGCTTTTCGCTCCCATCGAAAAGCAGCCGCCACGGCCGGAATTCGATCCTGTATCCTTGGGCACAAAAATCGAGCGTTCTAACAACTGCACCACCATAGCAGGATTCTCTCCTCGTGTTTCAGAAGAAAAAATCTTACAGCCTGAAACCATATTGATTTTTTTACTATACATAGTTGCATGCGGAGTTTCTTCCGAGGTGTATAACGTAGTTTCTTGTTGTCGAAATATGCCTCCATGGAAACATTCCCCTCCTCTATTCTACAGGAGCTGTTAAGTATCCACTGAGATTTTGAGACTGTTTTGTGTTTTCGGTGGAAAAATTCACATTTACGCTCTTATTATTTTATTACGTTAGATTTAGAGCGCCCATTGTCACGAAAAAAGTCCAGTGTTGGTGTTGGCGTGGCGAACAGCCAGAGCCCACTCGGTGCAGCATATCAACTCCCATCTTCCATAGGACTCCACTATCCTTCCTTCATCTTGTAGAAGCCTCCAGCCCAGCAACAAAGTTGATGACCCCAGAAGCCGCCCAACACCGCAAACTCATGGGGAAAACAAATTCAAATGCAAAGAGATCGCCCAACAATCTAAACTGCGTCCAGGGGAGGCGAAGGGCAGACACGCTTCAGTGCCGACGCATTAACACCGCTGCATCGCTTATCGCTTATCTTCGCTTATCTTGTTTTACTTCCTTCTTTATGCGTTGCATAATCGTGCAGTTGAGGTGCCATTTACTGTGTCGTTAATTTCGTCAAAGCCATTTTATTGTGTGTATGTTCACCCGCCCGGCAACGAGAAAGTGGTACAGGATGGCCTAAGGAAAGGGAGCTGCTGTATGAAAAAGTTAGATAAAGGGAGGATGTTACGTACGGTACAAGTTCAGGGGGAAGAAGAGGGTTTGTAAACATTTTCTTCATAAGTTTGACTGCGAAGACCCTTCATTGCTCACTAAAATGACCAATTTCGTTTATGCCCCTGTAAAGGGTGCACAGCCGTAACACAGGCATCGTTGCGGTGAAGCATAGTTACGCTGTACGCAGCTAGGATTGCTGAATGATGATAGTCTCTCTACCAGATTACAAGTAAAAAGGTGGTTAGAAGAAACATATTTCGGCGAAAATCTTGGCCCAATTTGAAATGGTAAACTATATGTCCCGAGAAGGTAATAGTTGTAGGCACGTAGGCTAACAGTAACTTTTCACGTGAGAACTCTCAACCAAAACCTCCCTTGAGCGTTCAAAAAAAGAAAAAAATGAATGCAACAAAAAAACAAAAACAAATAAAGATATAGGATATTTTTAAGGAATTAGGGCTTGAAAAAAGACTGAAATAAGATGCCGGTACATACACTTTGCCATGTCTGGCTCAGGACAATGTTGAAAATCAGGATGCGCATATGGGATGTATTTTTTGCTCAATCCTGTGGGCATCATCTGGTAAGAGGAATAAATAATCACTTATTTGATTTCAACTCAAATGTCTCACGTATCTGCGTCTAAACGGTTGCATATTCGGCAGCAACCTTTCACCCTGCTTCGTAGTAGGGCATGTAATAGATAACGTTGACAAGACAGGAGAAATCTCGGAGTCACGGTTACAACGCTTCGGACAGCGACACCATTCACATGCGGCAAGATCATTTAATTGAAGTATGATCAAATAAGGCCAACTTCGGGTTGACTTTCAGAGCACTGGTGGGTGAAACAAGCATCCATACTTTCAGGTGCTTCCGAAATTCACGCCTTTAAAGAAATTAAAGCACGTAGGCTGGCTGATTATTTCTGAGATTAGCTGCCGGGGACCTGATTCTCCAGCTTCTGTTCAAACCTTATCGCAGCTGAGGTACATCTCACGCTTTAAGTCAGTGAGAAAAGTAGTGCCTTAAGTTTTTCTTTATTTTTCTTGGCGCCTAAGTGCAGCGCCAGAGAACAAATCTCGTTCGGCACTCTTGCGACAAAACGGCAGACCTGTTTAAGCCTTAACGCAGAATGATGAAAGGGATGTATTAAATTTGAATCTTACTAAAGTAGCGACGTTTTAATAATTTAACAAGTGGCATGACGACACACTTGGCCGGAGTCACCGTGGGCGCTGCTTTATGCAATTGTATCCAGCCGAAATGGAGGTAATTAAGAAAAGAAAACAACAGCGAAGGCTCCCAAAGTGTTAACTTCTTTTTTTCTTTTTTTTTTATTCTGACGCCTCCAGAAAGGGAAGCAGTGGGAATGACTCTAGAAAACACGAACAATTTCGCACTTTTTTTTTTGTTTCGCACTCCTCTCCCTTCAATTCTTTTCTACTGTACTTTCCAACAAACCTTTCATTTTGTAACATTTATCGTTTGTGTCCTGCCTTTACAGGCTAATTCATTCTGCTAGCCTTCGTTTCTTTTCTTCAGACGGCCCTCGTCATTCTTTATTTTTTTTTCCGAATGACGTCTTTCTTCGCGTGCCAAGTCTCCGATATCACGCCACTCAGAAGATGGAATGAGCGTGGTGGTGTAAAAGGGGAACATATAAAACGTAAAGACCTAGCGTGTAAAAAAATCGCGCTAATTTAAAGAACAAAGAATATTTTGTGCAGAAAAAGGAAGAAGCATGAGTTGGAGCCCTGGATACGAGTAAAGATCCTTATCATTTCTTTTCTCGACTACTCGACACGTCTGGCTTCTTTTCAGTTTCCCCTTTTCTGCGAGCTCGAAGTCTCGCAACGGTGCCCCAAGTTCATTTGTCAAATTTTGTCTCATATACATTGTTGAATCGGCGGAAATTTTGTTTTAAACGGCGGCCCTTGCCGAGCACAAAGTAACTGATTACAGAAGTCTTTGCACACAACGATAAAAATAAAGCAAGCACGTTTTCTGTAGCGGCCTAGATTTTTCTCGTTAGATTCCCCGTGCAATTCTTTATTTCTATCCAGTATTCTGCTCTACTAGTTTTCGGGTCGGCAGAACGTGTTGTAGTACATCTAGGGATAATTACAGTCGAGCCTAGTTGTAACAACCCGATTTTATAACAAAAGCTTTTTTATCCATTTCGACGATGATGTTGCGAACAAAAGATGTATTACTGCAATGCGAAACTGTCTCACATACAACGAATAATTTAGGTCGTATAAGTTGGTTATATTGACCCAGAGGGGCCGAAAACTCGTCCTTCCAAATCAAGAACTCGGAGTTCTCGTAAACGAGCTGTAATCGAAGAACGTCTCTCGTCACCCGTGAAACTTTTATTAAGCACTATGGTTGTTGTTTTTTTCGCGCTAGATAGAAATTTTCAGCTCCACAACGTTCGCGCGCCAGAAGCGCTCGCAAAATTAAGCATAAATTTATTTTGGTTCAAAGATGCTGCGAGACAAACTAGCGCATGGGTTAAATATGTCATCCTGGGTGCTACTGTTGCTCATTTAGTTCTGGGCGTCTGAGAAGGCCGCATTGTAGATGAGAAGCAGCACCTAAAACAGATTTGTAATTACCATGCCACTGAGGACCATTAAGCTACCAGATGTTTTAATGCACGAGCCGTGATTCAAGCGTCGTGTGAAGCTTTTTTTTTTTTTTTTCGGTTTTCACTTATACTATAAAACACATCTAGGATGTCTATGTAGACAAATAAGAAACATGAAAGTGCTTTTAAACAGACTCATTTCTCATGTTGACCCGCATTGATTTTTCAGTGCGCTCTGTTCCGTGGCAATCTGATGGCGCTCTGTATTGACGTTCTGAAGTGGAACTCATTTTTTATGGGTTTCACATCAGAGCTAATAGTCCCTCAAGCCGCTGCTCCAGCAACGCAAGCAAAAGCGAGTCCCATTTTCGCAGTGTCGTGAGAAGCTTTGTGCAGAACGAACGACTCCATGCTCGCTGTTACTATTCGTATCTAACCTATGATGACCCGACTTATGCGGTGAAACATTTCGGCTTCGAACTATTACCCTGTTCCAAAGGAGAGCCTTCATCACATACAGAGTGGTTTTCGAGGGAGCCAACGTTATTAGCCACGTGCAGGTTCGCTTCATGCAGGAGCATTGAGTGCGTAAGCTGAGAGGCAAAAATAATCACAATTCGGAAAACCTATTGGAACGGTCGTAAGAAACAGCTAATCGTACTTAAAACCTTGGTTACAGTCCCGACACAACAAACCCGGGCTGTAGCGCGCATTGAAAATGGCTTACGCTACCCTTGTAACAATGTTTTACTAGCGTTTATTAGCACATAGAACCTTATGTATTTTTAGGTTGCTGTGTAGCATCAACATTTCGAAAGTAGATTAGCAAAAATTACGGTTCGTCTCATACAGTAAGCACTCCTAGTGTGGTCGAGCCTTTGTGCTCCATTAAAAATTGAATACAGGTTGGAGGTTTTGCTGCAGAACAATATTGATCAAACGGTTTGTGCAGGTAATCTGACGAGGTATTTATTGCGCAACTCAAATCCAGTGCACTGGACGCATCGAGGATAGCAAGCGTTAATTATTATAAGCAAAAATGCCTCTATAAATTATTATGGGGGCCTTGACATTTCTTTGGCAGCAAACAACCTAATTTTTGCTAAGATAATGCTATATAAACATTTTTCTCCAATATATTTTAGCTTATGGCGACAAAGCGCGAAATATTTGGTTGGTATTGTTTCAGATGGCTGAGCGCCCTCTAAGAACGGTCTTAAAAATTGGTTTTGAAACATGTAGTTTATTTGTGAAGTAGGCTGGCGATGCTAACGCCTCTAGATCTTTTTTTTTTTTTCTTTTTTTAGCCTTTGCTTGCTTATAAAAGCGTCCTTTCGGTGAATGTGGGCAAAGCATGAGAACTCCGTAAAACAATGAGTAAGTCTTAGAACCTAAAGGACGCTTAGCAAAATGTCTTAAACATCCCTGCCAGTTGTATTTACAATGAAACTTTATAAACCTTGTACTAAATCCGAAAAAACAAAAGGTGACGCTGCTGTAAGGCCGTGAGAAAAGAAGATATTGAGACGTATTTTTGGCATGCAAGTGCCTCTGATAATTTTTCAAACCTAGCTAAGCTGAGAATGCGCGCTACTCATCCACCTTATCTCGTTCGCTCAGCACTAGCGGCAAGACCTACTCAGAAATATTCGCTCTTTCGGCCGCCTTTGTGATGAAAAGCTCTCGATGACTTGCTGCTTACGTGCGCCTTCTTCTGCGCTCGAAACAATCTGCACGACGGAAAGAAGACCGCGCGTTTACGGAAGAACCAGCGCTAAGACCAACTTCTCTCGAGCGCGAGCGCCGAAAATGGACCCGAAACGAAACGTGTGTGCCGTCTATATCCGTTTAAAAAACACAGGGCTCATGGCGGGCGTTGAATTTTCTTTTTTTCCCTTGTCTGTCGGCGATTTGTGCCTCTCATGCTCTTCTTTTAGTTCTCCCTAGAACAGAACTGAGCGAAAAAAAAAAAGGGGGCGAAATTTTCTTTGCGGGCTCACTTTCGGAATCCCTTACAAAAACAGTACACTCTATCCGGCAAGTCTCACCCTTTTAGCGCGTGGCCTTCGGCAATATTTTTCGCTAAAACTTAGGCAATGAAGGCGGTTAGAACCTGCAAGCGAAATACAAAAATGCTCCGTCTCAAGATTTTTTTGTACTGTTGCCTTTCTACCCCTTTTGTGCCAGCGACAACTACTCTGCACTTCGAAGGGGAGCTTGGGGAGAGGGAGAGAAACAGCCTTAGAGACAGGATAAATATTTGCACGGCCAAAGGAAGTAAGTTTTATTTTGCGCTTATTTTCTCTTTGCCCTTGTCTAGAACTTGGTTTCTTTCGCTCAGGAATCCGGGTGTTTTATCTCTTGAAAAGAACCTATTTACCCTCACGTGGAATTGCATTCTGTCCTGATATCTCCCCCCTCCCCCCTTCCCCCCCGCCCCCCCCCCCCCCTTTTATTTTTGTTCTCGCTGTCGTTTCGGCGCTTCTTCATTTACTGCCTTCGGTCCGGACGTTATCACAAAAGTTTTCAAGAGTTATCGAAAACGAGTAATTGACACAAGCTGGAGCTCATTTAACATTCAAAACGCAAATGATGGACGTTCCAACGAATATGCATGACGTTCGCGATGTTTCTGTCATCATCGAGGAATTTTCTCACTATTCAAGAACGTGAATTTTCTCTAAGTTTCAAATTCAAGGATACCTAAGGAATGCTGCTAGCAGGAAAACACTACTGTCACACAAAGCTATACGTGCAAGGGAATTTCACTTCCCTACTGTAAAGGGTTGGTTCGGTGACCACTCGTGCGTTCAGGCACAAATCGTCTCCTCGGATGGCTCAAGTCCATGCATGCTACAATGTTCGCGTATCACAACCGCATCTTGTTTCCTCTTCCTTTCCTGCACTCTTTTTTTTTTTTTCGATAACTGCGGGCCTTGCTCTCACTGACGCCGTCTGAAAACTTTTAAACGTGGGCAAACTGCGAATGAAAGGCCAATTTGTAGCACATACTAGGGCTATTGCAATTCGGCGGAAACCCATACTGATGTCTGTGCAATGTCGAAGAGCATGAAATACGTTATATCTCCACTATACAATCACCAAGAAGGCTTAGAAGACTTCCAGGAAAGGCTCAGTGTTTTTCAATAGCAACAGACGTTGAATGTGAGATCAAAAGCTGTAGTGTCAGCCTGAAACAAAAACTAGAAAACGAGTGTAAAACTTCTTATTTTTATCGCAAAGAAGCGGTTTTGCTGGCTAGGGTCATTTCATTGATAGCGAGTTGATGTCAAATCCTGACAACACGTCATTACTCCGCTGCCGCATTGCGGTTCAGCTGTTTCGCTTACCATTCGCACCATATTTGAACCTTGACTGGAATTCAGATTCAGAAAACGGTTCTTGTCCACTAACAATTTGCAAGTTATATGAGAAACCGGATCAGCTCGGATTTTTCACGAAACCATCAATAGCTGCAAACTAGGTTTTCAATATCATACCAAAACATATTCCGCCACTCCTCTAGTCAGCTACAACAAAAACTCAAAATCTAGACATTTTTTTTATTTTGTATGGACACGCCAAGCGGCAGTTTGTCCGTAATAAAAAAAAAAAAAAGCGACCCCTGTGGCTTCAAATGAGCAACACAGTTTTCACTATGAATAGATATGAATATGTTGTCATGTGGTAGTGACAATGCCCTCGGTATTCAACAAAAAGACTGGCGTCGTGACTTGACTTTCAAATTAACTGAGCAACAGGGCGGCGGCGATAACAGAAGTAGTCGCTAGTAGTCGCACTACGAGTGCCTGTTGCTCTCTTCAGCGCCATATTTAAAGTCGGCAAATAAACATCTATGTAAGATCTCAAACGATAATTAGAATAACCTGGAACAATGTGGAAACAGACGCGCATTGCCGCAAGTATTCGAGATACGTGAGAGATGTACAACGAAAATGATAAAGCCGAGTCCGGCGGCTTCGGGAGTGCAGAAATAATGGAAACGAAATCTTTACGTCATTTCCTAGAACATTCTGCGCGTTGAAAATAAAGTGGTAAGGCCTGAGACTGTTGGCAGCAACAAATAAAGATTACAGTAGTTCGCGTCAATGCTACACATTTTGCCACTATGTTTATTTCGTCCAGAACAAAAGTTTTCCCAGCTCTTTCATATGCGAAAAAGTTTGATATAACGCGTGCGCAAGTCGCTTCAAAATAAAGCAACCTTAAACTTTACATGCAATTTTACTTCCAAAGGAAATACATAGTGCACCGGAAAGTTTCCCCTAAACTACACATGGTATAATTAAGGTGACAGGCATCAAAAGAATCCCAAGTGGTCTAAACTTCTGGAGCCCTCCAGTATGGTGCCCCTCACAGCCTGAGTCGCTTTTAGGTGTTACACTATAAACCGAACAGAGACTGGATCCCATTTTCCACAACACTGTTAAGCCTGTGAGGGAAAAGACAAGAACTTCTGCGAAGCAAGGCTGAAGGAGTCAAGATTCTTAAACAGGAGTAAGGACGAGATAGCGCGGGAACCGCAGGGGACATGCTATATCAATTAAAAAAGTAGTGAGTGTGTAAGAACACCATTTTTTGTAATGTATGGTAATAAAAGGGCGTTCTTTTTGATGGACACGTGCGTGACTAGATTCTGTGTGCAGTTCAGATTATGTACCCCTCGCGTGCATGGTATTGGTTCCTCTTTTCTGGATTCCTATGTCATATTCACTTCCATCTGCGATGAATAAACAGTTGGAAGTTGCGCCTGTCTTGTCTGTATCTATCAACGTGTTGTCTTTTTTTTTTTTGGCAAGATCTTTTAAAGGAAATATATTGGTCATAAAGCATCTAATGATGGGAGAAGGCGGACGTCGTGAACTTGTCGCTATTGCTTTGACAATAAAAATATACTCATCCTCAATGCCAAGCTCACGGTTTCATTTGTGCCAAATGCATTCCGTTTCTGCTTGTCGAATTTTTGGATGACCCAGTAAAGGTCCTCATAGCAGACACAAACGAACAAAAAACCTCTGACTCGCTTCTGTATTAGTTAAACACTTAAGAGTTTTCGCAGTTCTAATACATTATCGAAAAAAATATTAGAACGTAACTTTATAGTGCGCTTTTCTGGGCCAGAAAAACAAAAACAAATTTACGATACAGAAAGAGCAGCCTCGCATGGAAGTGACTTCGTACTTCAGAATTTCTTCCCAAAAGCGAGATTGAATTGCTCTACGCATGTAACAGTGTAATCAAACTGAAAGTTGGTGACTAGATCAGGTAGCGCACTCAGAAAAAAATTCCGGATGTGGTGTTTCCAGAGATACGGCTGCAGCTATAATTTTACTGCACGCACCACGTAGGCTTTACATAGATTTCACAATTTTACGAGTAAATTGGTCTCATGAGTGCTGCGTAGCATGCATTTTAGATTGAAATGCATTTTTTATCTTTTACTGTGATCAATAAAAATAATATTACAATTACTATAGTTGTCTCCTATTGTCACATGTATAGTACATGTATTTCATCATACGGCAAATAATGTAGAACGTAATAAAACATTTATGCAACCAATGCAGCACTGACCTACACGCATATTTCTTCATCTAAATATCAGCCTTCATAGATTAATGACTAAAAAAATTGAAAAAAAAAATGTATCATAGTATAGCACACCCTAATTTTAGGCACGTTTGCAGGCACAATGCATATAATCTGAGCTTCAGGTTGTCGAAAGTTGCTTAAGCCCCTTCTCATTTGTTTTTCACATCTCCGGGTTCTGGCGCAACAGGAATCGCCAAGCTGTAGAACAGTAAAAAACAGGAAAATAACTAATTTATATTGCTTTTCATTGCAGCCTTAAGACTCCGCTTGTCCGGATGCGCATGTGTATAGTCACCCCTCTATATATTTGCCTACTTTTTGTTTTGAAGCGAAAAGCTTCACCAGGCTAGTCAACTCCGAGCCTCGCGTGTGCTCCGTCGTCAACAAGCTGCTTTCAACTTGGGTCTCTCGTTTCACATGGGACGGTTATGTCAGTCTCAGCCTTCCAGGACCCTGGCACTCACGTTACCCTATAGGCCACTAAGGCACGTTCATACGGCTTGGTTAAAGCGGGGCTTTATATGTGGGCTGAGGAAAAAGAAAACGATAAGAAGAACGCTCGGTCACCCGCAGCTAATGCTTTTGCTCAATATTTGGTTCAGCAGCGTTGAACCCTTGTAATGATAAGCCATGAAATATCACTAAGATGCAACTTTGAACAACAAGGTGAGCCACAACTACGCCTAGGAAACACAAGCTAATCCAATGGCATCGCCGAAGCTTTTCGCTTCTGATATCAAGGTTTAACCATGCTAAGCCACCACCAATTTTTTGCACATTACGGCGTGTATTAAACTTAGGGTTGATATTCTTCTCGTTTATCAGCATTTTTTGTTATAAAGTGGTCTATTGCCATAGCAGAACATGAAAAGTGATGAAACAAGCTGTTGCTATCTTCGATAAGGGTACGTGAGTACACTGTGGCGCTTCAAGCCGAATTATGAAAGCGTGCACCGAATTAATAAAGCTACATAGCAGCTGCCTCTACTATATTTTAGGAAGCTAACTACCGTGAATCAATGTTGGTGTAGTTATCATCAAAAATGGAGAAGAGGAAAAATGTGTTATATCCCTACATAATGGTTCAGATGGATGTAATTATTCAATTGTTGGAAATTAGTTCATGTAAACGAAACAACTGGCAAGGATTATAAAACGCGCATACGAATGCACAAAAGGAATCACTGATACCGTTATGTAATGCGCTAATCGAACATCATGAATAAGAGCTTCGGGGTTTCAAGACAGTTATTGACATTCGACTAGAGAGGCAAAATGTCTACCAAAACAATAAATTTATGCGACCTTTGAGCACAGAATAAAATAACATAACAGAACAGAGCAGAACCCTCGTTACGAGAACACAAAAATTTCAGAAATAACTCACTGCTTAGGAATCAAGTTCCATTTGTCACAAGTCTTCAACTGCGCCCCTTATCGGCCATTATATTAACTTCACAGTAGTGATGTCAACTGAAAGTAAAGAATATTTCTCAAATTTCTTTCTGGCACATGTACGCTTTCGGAATTTGAAAAAAGCTTGAATTTTCCTTGAATTGTAGAAAGGTGCCATTTTGTTTGTTCAGTGCAGGTCATGGGAGGTAATGAAGGCCACAATGCACACATTCGTTCAGTACACTCACGGAGCACTTTTGTCTTTTTTTTCTTCACGCTCCACCATGCATATATTTCAAGCAGAGGTGACCGCGGTAAAAACTGGGTGTCATCACCTTCTAAACCTGCTACAAAACCGGATAATCGATCTTTCTTTTCTTCAAAAAGGACGCGAAAAGTAGAACCTTGATCTTATGCGGTGGTCATCAGCTTAACAACCGAAAAAACCTTGCAACAATGGGCGGCTGAAGTCAGCCGCCTTATTCAACATCGGCATACAGCAACGCGCGGTGGCGACGAGTAAAGCTTGCGCAATCTGCTTCGTTCTGATATGTAATAAAAAAAAAAGCTAAAACGAAATACATATTGGTGTGTCTGTTTGTGTGTGTGTGTGGGGGGGGGGGGGGGTAATTAAGCTCCTCCTCAGAGTAGGAGCTTAATGACTGCCGTCCATGGCTCCCTCGGGGATCTTCGTAGCACGTAGGGACATCGCTATTCACTAATCGCTAATTCCTTAATTCGTTCATCTGTTATTCAACACTAGAGTATAGTAATAAGCTACTATATTACGTAAGAGACCACCAGACAATGGTATAAATATCCTCCTTAACCCAGCCGTTCGAACGTATCTAAGTGGCCTTTGGGGTCCGCGTGTCCAACTCGGGATCCGAAGGTCCCGGTGAGTTGTATTCTTATCTCAATTTCTCGTTTGAAAAATGGAGAATTGACAGTTCATGCCATCTCAACCGTGTCACAGGGTCCTGTGACGTGAGACAAACGGCCGACCACTCAGGGCTCCGCCATTCCCATAGCAACTGCAACCTGTCAAAGCCATGCCCATGTTTTTTCGGTCATAACACCGACGCCATCCACAGCGACGCTAGATTTTCTGGAGAGCGGGGTTCTAAACGCTGCCACGTTAGCAACTTGTTCATTTATTATGCAGAGCCGGCTGAGAGCACTGTGCTTGCATTGAAACGCTACTGTCAGCCGGCTCTGCATAATAATTGAACAAATGAGCCAGTTTCTGCACGCTGTCGCAGTGCGCTTCTTTTAATACCATCAGGTGGACTGTTCATTAGTTGAGAATTTATGTTCCCACAGGCCTTCAGTGAAATAAAAGAATACATTTCTACGTAGTTGGCAACTCGAAAACTACTAAATTAACGTCAAGGCAGAACTGAAACCATAACTGTAATATAAATAGATACACCTAATCTTCTTAGAATAGTAAGACGCCTTGGCTGAGTAGCCATAGAAAGCTGTCCTCGAATACGTTTGTTCTCCTAAGAACTAAGGTAGCTTTTTGTCTTTTAACATTATATAATTTGCCTTTCTTATTTATATATATAGTGCACTGATTTGGCCTCAATTTAAACTGAACCCTTCTTGTTACCTTTCATTTTTCTGCCCCGCAGGTTAATACTGGTAAGATACAGGCAATAATATCTCGGGAGTATTATTAAACGGTTCTTCATAAGTCGACTGCGAACGGGAAGTGCCCTTGGTCGTATTAATATTACCGTCGTCGTTGTCCTCGCGTGGCACGGATAAGCAATTACTGCCTGCTCCAAGGTAATGTATTCCCAAATGCTACCAACACTTTGCTGTGTCTAGTAAACTGCTGTTCCTTTCCTAGAGTGTTTCTCCTTACTTTAGTTCCCCGCATGCTAATTTTCCGACCCACCATTCTCGCTTTGCAATTCTTCCCCACAGTTATTCTTCAAACGATGTCATTAGCAAATCGCAGATTACTGAGGTATTTTCCGTTACTTCTTATTTGTAACGTTTCTTATTCTAGATCTCTGAACACCTCCTCCAAGTGCACTGCGAAGGGTACTGAACGAATCATGTTTCTCTGCTTAAGCTTTTTCTAATTGGGATTTTATTGCATTATCTCTGGACGACTGTGCTGAATGAGCAGCCCCTAAGGACATTTTCCACTGCTATTATGCCTATTTACACCCTGATTTCTAAGCACCCTCTATGACTGCTGAATATCGACTGTGTCAAATAGCTTTTCCTAACGTATAAAATATATGTACTGTAGTTTATATTCAGCGCATTTCTTTTTAATCTGACGAATGGTTTGAATATTGTCTGCAATCCTGCCTGCTGCTTTGTTTAATTGAACTCTATGATGGCCCTTTTTTATTACCGGTTACCATATTGAATGTCGTGTAGATAATGCAAAATACAAATCTCACTAGTCATTTGTATTCCATTGCTTACGCAACAAGGTATCTAACATTTATCCAGTTTCATGTACACTCGATGGCGTCAGGATCTGCCTATACAAGGTAGGCCTGTAGTTTTCCAGGCGTAATCACCAAACCGTTGTTCAACATGTCTACGATCCTAATCGGCTGCTTACTTTCTTATTGTTGCCTTCAATAATCAATTTACTTTCACTTTCGTTACCAACCGTACGTCTAGATTATCTTCACCACTGGCTTCGTCCTTACCGACCTTATGTTTAATGCGTAAGCATTGTATGACTATGTAGGTGAGTTTCGCGTGGGCATGATCTTGTCTGTGCTGTCAAATAGGAACTAGTTGGTATATCGGAAAACGAATTGTACCATCGAATAGAGCGCCAAACAAAGGTGTGCGACAAAATGGTTGATGTGGTTTAATTAGGTAAATTATTAAAGCCAATAAAGTTCATCAGACGTCGAAAAAGACGGGACGGGTAATGTCGACGTCCAAAAGGGGTCAGGTGATACTCGACCCCCGGTGACGTTTTGTGCCGAGAAATTTGAAATATTTAAAAGGGAACGAGCAGGAAAGGGCTTAATTTGAGTGCGCAAATGGGTGGGAATGATTAGAAACTGCATAAAGAGAAGTAATAAACCAACTGCAGTGTGAAAAATTCCGAAAGCACTAAAGAATGTGCACTGAAAAATCCTAAAGCCTGAGCGTTGCTGCTGCACACGGTACATCGCGTGCCCCTTGTCGAACACAACCAGCGTTCCGTTGAACGCATAAAAGTTCACCGGCGTTGGTTTACAGGAAAGGAAAGGCACAGTAGTTTTCACTCGTGGAATCGTGCTGAAACCTTTTGAAGTCAACATAGCAACGCTTAGGCTTACGTATTTCTCCAGTGCAGATTCTGCAGTGATTTCGGAAAACATTTTAGCAGCTACTGCACAAATCTGTCTCGATTATTTCAGCTACCTCAACTATATTGTGCCCTGCCGGGGTGGCGCAGTGGTTACGGCGCTCGACTACTGTTCCCAAGGATGCGGTATCGCATCCCGGCCTCGGCGGCCGCTTTTCTATGCAGGCGAAGAGCGTTTGGAGCGTAGAAAATAACGGAGTTAAAAACAAAATAGAGCAAATAAACACGGACCAAAAGCACTGAAAAGTATGGTGCGTCTGCAGGCTACATGCTGCTTAGAATAATTCCATTCTAATTGATAGTGCCCGTGTCTCGTTACGCGGTAATTCTAGTCTCCTGCAACCAATGCCCTGTGGGATATTACTGGTTTCGTCAGGGCAGCATGTACTGGATTAATATTTAATGAGCAACTGTGCCTTGAGACGGCGACGGCGAAAGCAGGAAAGCAAGCTTTCGATAGCTTGTAAGAGTGCTTATGGGGGTAGCTCTGTGCTGGCGCGACTACTGAATCCGAACACAAATATGTAACCAAGCGTAAATGAATGTAAAACAAAAATTACAAGCAGGAAGCGCGTTGATATTATTGGTTACCTTAGTTATAATGAATTCGCATTTCAAATCCGGCACTTACATCAGGAACACCACAAAATGCGCTATTTATCTCGCCTTTTATTTGATCGTTTCCGTTTATTATAGCCTTGATGCTTTGCTGTTAAAATGCATCGCGAAAAAAAAAAGAAGAGGAAGTATAACGGCTCAAACCTTTTACACATTTCACAGCTCTTCGCTGCTGATGGCATATTTCATGCAATTTTTGTTTCTTAGGAGGCCTAAGAGGCCATAAGCCGCTTTGCTAACGACAGAAAACAGACTGCGTGCTCGAGAAAAAGCAAAAACAAAGAGACGGCAATGCAGAGAACATCCCTCCTTACTATTTGCGAGCTAGCTCAACGACTTAGCTAAACGAAGAGACACCGGTCACAACATAATAAAAGCGAGTGCGGGAGTGGTGCTGGCACTCGAAACTAAGCATGTATTTCGCAGCAAACTTGCTTGGTTTAGAAAAGGCATACATGAACAGAAATACCCAAGGAAAGACTGAAAGGAACGAAAGAAGTTTCGCTTCTACTTTAGCAATAGTACGATTCTGCCATGACACTGTCGACGCCTTCGTGACCCCTTGCCGAGACATAGTAGAATCCGGCTAACCGCCATCATGTCCTATTGGCTAACGAGACAGCCGACAACGGAAGTCGGAGGGGGTGGGAAGGGCAGTGTACTCTCACACGGCCTTATGAGGTGGTTCTGGCCCGTAATTAGTCAGCTTTTCTCAGAGTCACGCAGCGCCTATGGGGCGCATTGGGATTACTCCGACATGGCCGCTTAATCACACTGGGCGCTCACGCTCCTCCTCCTCTCCCTTCTCTCGTTCACCGTTCTTCTGACTCCTGGTGGCGGATACTCTCCACCCACTCAGTCGTTCCTCCTGTTCGCTTGCCAAAGTGGCAATTATGCAGCGGGTCCCTAATTGCCCGCTGCCTCGGCTTCGATCACTCATTCCTCCCCAGAAATTGCGAGCAAAGAATTTTCCCCCCTTTTCCGCCAGTTCCCCCGCGCGCGCGCGCTTCCCGACTTGGCGGAGGTGGTATCCCTGCGCACCCTACTGCATGTACGAACCATTTCCGTCATATATCGCAGGCGCGTGCTTCAGCGCGCACTCACACACACACACACACACACACACACACACACACACACACACACACACTCACACACACACA
>JAJIZL010020091.1:186498-201586 GCA_023969395.1 Amblyomma maculatum | reverse complement strand
CTCCCCGTAATAACGCGTCACCTGACGCTGCGTTTTTTATTCCTGCTTGCTCCTCAATATTTTTGCGGCGGCAACATGTTCATTGTATAAAAATAAGGTTGTCCTCTGGAGCATGCTGAATATTCTGCGAGGCTCCAAGGCTCCAACCTTTAACACGCTGTCGACTTCTGTACAGTCAGAAGTAGGGCACTATAATCTGCTTTTTGCTGTTAGAGATAACTGGAAAATTGCAGTCTCACGATTGCATTTGTCGCAATTATGCTAGGATCCCTGGCCTCCTTCACTAAAAATCAAAATTCGGGCTTGTAGAGGAGCGAGCCTTTCTAGCTTGTACTTGTAGTGTGCGTCGGTTACTTGGGAGCAATTAATGCTGGCCCTGAAAAACTCTTTGGCAAGTAAACCCGAGGTATTGCGGGTAATCTGCACTAGTTAGGTCGTACGGCAATTTTTTTTTTTTCAATTCTTGAATGTGTTGCCATGCTTCGACGCACGCGTGGGTTAAAAAATATGCGTTCGTTTTATTAGGGATACGGCAAATGTTCAGGAGGTGCTCATATGATCACACACGCTTCACTTTGACCATGACTACTAGGCGTTGGCAGGTTACCTTCGCTTTGAAAGCTGGAGCTCTAAAACCGCGATTCCGCGTATTCATTTATTGCGAGAAAAGTGATCCCATCGATGTCAAATCAGCCGGAATTATAGCATCAATTTTCTGTATTTACGAAACTTAAACAATCAATAACGATTACAGTTATGATGTAAAAATAGGGGAACAATTTGCGAGCAACAATTCTTAACACTGTAACATATTACTCATTTCAATTGTATGCAAGAAGATTTTTTTTCACCTAGCATGAGTGATTAACTCATCGCTCTATGTTCTAGCTACATTTCACTGAAGACCAGTTTGAGCAGCCAATATTACACGAACTCGAAAAAAAAAGCAGGCCAAACGCAGTTCCGTCAATTTTTTCTCACCGACTTGTCCTGAAGTAAAGGAAGCCTCCTCGACAGAGACATGAACCTCGCTCTGATAGTAGTCAGTTATTTCTGTGGCTTGCTCTTTCCCCACCCCCATTTATGAGAAAACAAGAAAGTATAAGAATTAAAAGTCAATGTATAGTTGTCTCGTCAGATATTATGAGATAATAGAGATATGACTGACAACGTAAGTCAATGAAAATTGCAGTATATTAATGGGTCATGGGGCGGCATCAGATTAAATAGTGATGGTTATGAATAGTGATAGGTAATGATGGTGACTATACGGATAAAAATAGTAAATGATAGTAATAGGCCCGGATAGTGAGGTGACAGTGTTCGTTGCGGATAGTGGCAGTTACGATAGGTCTCTGGCATTAGTAGATATAGTGATAGATAGGATAGCGATAGTTAATGAATTGGCAGTTATATGCTTTCTCATTTCCGCACGTTGAAGACCTATGTGCACCTTGTAATTTTTTTATATGATTGTTGCGTTCAATGAAATCAAGCTCTTTTACATAGCGCATGAGACCACAGCATGCTTGCCCCAGAACTTCAGTGTGTCGGCACTAGGGCCCACCACTTCTCCCAGTGTACCCTGCTGTCTTTTAACCACACGCGAAGTCAGTGAGGGACCGCGTACTCATAAAATTATTTAATTCCTCCATCAGCATCATATCAAGACTGCCGTGGCAAACCTGTTCCTTGCCTCGAAGCAGCAAGGAACAGCTCAAAATTTGGTTTTATACAAAATTAACTAATTAACGCAGATTATCGCGGATCGCTAACTAGCACAGTGCCATTACACTTGGCCTAAGTTTTCCAACGGTATACGGTTCGATGTTGCAGCTAAAATTTAGATTTTAATTGCAATTTACGAAATATCAATTAATTTGGCTCAGTAATTGATCGAAATACATGTACAATTAACCAATAATCCAATCTCATGGTTGATCGCGTGACATATACTATGCGTAGAGAGATAGCTTGACAGTATAGCGAAATAGACTAAGTCCTGCTTTGACCTTCTCTGATCTTGAAGTTCAAAGCACCAGCCTGGATCGTTTTCCGAAGTTTAACCGCGGTGACAGATTTCACGCTCTGAAAAAACAAACACAAAGTCAGAGGCAGCACTAGATTAAGTGCACAAAGTAAAACCTTATCATGAGACTTAAAAAGTGTCTGTAGCACAGAACTCGCCTGAAAGCTTTGTTTATCAGTATTCCCCATTCAAACGGTTCTAAGAAGAAACCAATCAATTCATGAACTTTACTTTCGGCATTCTCAATGCTTTTCTCGCAATTTTTCAAAAATTTTGTGCACTCCTGAAGCGCAGACCTGGCCCAAAAGCTCGCGCTTCACTCACTGCTGCGGCCGGCCGGCGGGCGTCAAGGAGAAAAAGCGTGTCGTGCGCAGCGCTCGCCGCCGCCGCGCGAGGAGAATCGAGGAGGAAAGCGCGGCGCGGAGGAGAGTGTCGCTACTTTCATTGGGTTAACGCTAGGAGCGGCCCCTATTTTTCGGAAATAGCGTTCGCCCCAAGCCGCCGTTGGGTCGCTTGGGTTACGGCAACATGGTGGCGTTCGGCCAAGCGGCGGCCGCTCGCCTCGGCACACATTCGTCGTCGCCGCTCCATGGTGTCATGCGTTGATGGAAAACGAAAGGCCAACGAAGCTTATGTTATGTCTCATGATGCCCGCACTACCAAATTTTAGCGATGAAACGCGCTATATTTTCGGATTGCTTCTGGATTTACCGAGCTGCTAGGCTTCATGGATCACTGCCTTGTCGTGGCGGAGGGGCTTGCGAAACTCGATGAAGTCGTGAGCTCTGCTGTGTAGGGCCACCCAAGATAGACAGGTCACGGCAGAGAGTTTTGACAAAATGTGATTCACTGGAGAAGGTAATGGCAACTCACTCCAGTATTTCCTGCCAAGAAAACCCTATGGCCAGTCACAATACCATTATCGATATGGCGCCGGAAGATGAGCCCCCCAGGTTGGAAGGCGTCCCACATGTTACTGGGGATGAACAAAGGGCGATTCCTAGTAGCTCCAGGACGAATGAAGCGGCTGGGCTAAAGCCAAAAGGACGCTCAGTTGTGGATGTGTCGGGAAGCGACCGGAAAGTCCGATGTTGCAAGGAGAGATATCACATAGCAACATGGAATGTAAGATCTATGACTCAAGGTAAACTGGATATCGTCAAGCGAGAAATGGACAGATTGAACATTGATATATTGGGTATCAGCGAGCTCAAGTGGACCGGAATGGGAGAATTTAACTCCGGCGACCATTATGTCTTTTATTGTGGGCACGAATCCAAGAGAAGGAATGGGGTCGCTCTCATAGTACACAGAAGAATGGGCAAAGCAGTGCTAGGGTACAACCCCAAAAACGACCGAATGATTTCACTTCGGATCCAAGGTCACCCTTTCAACATAACAGTTATCCAAGTCTATGCACCGACCACTGCTGCTGAAGAAGCTGACGTTGAGAGATTTTATGCGGACCTACAATGCCTTTTAGACCGCACCCCATCATCAGACGTCGTTTTTCTCATAGGAGACTGGAATGCTAAGGTCGGGAGTGAAAAAATATCCGGAATTACAGGCAAGTTCGGTCTTGGTGAGCCAAATGAAGCTGGGCAGAGGCTAGTAGAGTTCTGTCAAGAGAACAACCTGACCATAGCGAATACTTATTTTCAACAGCACAAGAGGCGCCTGTACACATGGATTTCGCCGGACGGTCTGTACAGGAATCAAATCGATTATATTATTTGCCGGCAGAGATGGAGAAGCGCTATACGAGCAGTAAAAAAAACAAGGCCTGGGGCCGATTGTGGCACCGATCATCAGCTTCTTGTTGCCAAAATTAAGCTTCGATTGAGGAAAACGCAGAAAACTAGAAGGCCTTTCAGGTATGATCTGGATCAGATTCCATTAGAATATGCTGTGGAAGTGAGGAATCGATTTCAAGAATTAGATCTGGAAGACAAAGAGCCCGAAGAGATGTGAAATGATGTTCGTGATATAATACAAGAAGTTGCTACTTAGGTAGTTCCAAAGCAAAAGAAATGCAAAAAAGCAAACTGGTTATCTGAAGAGGCTTTGCAAATAGCTGAGGTAAGGAGGATGGCAAAAGGTATGGGAAAAAGAGAAAGATACAAGGTTCTCAATGCGGATTTTCAGAAAATAACAAGGAGAGATAAGAATGCCTTCTTGAACATACAGTGTCAAGCAGTTGAGGACAACAGCCAATTAAGGAACACAAGAGCTCTGTATAAGACAAAGATATCAAAGGAAGCTTCTGTGCTAAGCTGGGCGTGATAAAGGACAAACGAGGCAAGGACCTCACTGAAGCCTCAGAGATAAAGAAGAGGTGGCAGGAATACACAGAAGAACTGTACAAGAAGGACCCGGATGTGCAAACCCTACATAGGACGGTTGTGATTACTGATCTCGAGCCGGGCATCCTGAAGAGTGAAGTTGAATGGGCCTTAGCCAGCCTTGCTAAGAACAGAGCTAGCGGAATTGATGGTATTCCAGCTGAGTTGCTTCAAAACCTCAACAACGACGCTGTTAACACACTGCATACATTATGTCAAAAGATTTGGACAACCCTGCAGTGGCCACAGGATTGGAGGAGGTCAGTTTAAATCCCCATTCCAAAGAAAGGCAGTGCCAAAGATTGTTCCAACTACCGCACGATCGCGCTTATTTCGCATGCTAGCAAGGTGATGTTGAAAATCCTCCAAGGTAGGCTGCAGCAGTATGTGGATCGGGAGCTTCCGGACGTGCAAGCTGGGTTTCGCAAGGGCAGAGGAACTAGAGACCAAATTGCCAACCTTCGCTGGATCATGGAAAAAGCAAGAGAGTTCCAGAAACCCATCTACTTCTGCTTTATTGATTATGCGAAAGCGTTTGACTGCGTAGATCACAGCAGATTGTGGCAAGCTCTCCAAGAGATGGGAGTTCCAATTCACCTCATCTGTCTCCTGAGGAACCTTTATGAAGGGCAAGAGGCCACAGTCAGAACTGGGCATGGTCTTACTGATTGGTTTCCGATTGAGAAAGGGGTGAGGCAAGGCTGCATACTGTCGCCCTGCCTATTTAACCTATATGCAGAGTGCATCATGAGGAAGGCCGGTCTGGACGAGTCTTCAGATGGAGTGAAGATTGCTGGAAAACGTATCAACAACCTTAGATTATGCGGATGATACCACTTTAATGGCAGAAAGTGAAGTGGAACTCAAGAGACTTCTGATGCGCGTACAAGAAGAGGGTGAGAAGTTTGGGCTTAAACTGAACATTAAAAAGACGAAGATCATGGCGTCTTGCCCTATCAAGTCCTGGAGCATCAATGGACAAGAAGTGGAAGCTGTGACAGATTTTCTGTTTTTGGGCGCCAAGATTACCTCGGAAGGAGACTGCAGCCATGAAATTAGGAGACGCCTGCTTCTGGGAAAGAGAGCAATGGTTAGCCTTGACCGCCTAGTAAAGAGCAGAGACAGTCTGCCAACCAAGATCCGTAGAACCCGTGCTATGGTCTTTCCAGTTGTGATGTATGGATGCGAGAGTTGGACTGTGAAAAAGGCTGACCGCCGAAGAATTGACGCGTTTGAATTGTGGTGCTGGCGAAGACTCTTAAGAGTTCCTTGGACTGCCAGAAGATCAAATCAGTCGATATTGTCGACCATAAACCCTGACTGCTCATTGGAGGGTCAAATTCTAAAGTTAAAGCTCAGCTACTTTGGTCATCTGATGAGAAGAGAGGAGTCGCTGGAGAAATATTTGATGTTGGGAAAGGTTGAGGGTCGCCGGAGAAGGGGTAGGCAGCGAACGCGATGGTTAGATGGCATTCTCGAGGCATTGCAGATGAAGCTATGTGATGTTAAGAAGATAGTGAGAGACCGGAAAGCGTGGCGTGAGATGGTCCATAGGGTCACGAAGAGTCGGACACGACTGAACGCCTGAACTGACTGACTGAACTGAGGCTTAGCGAGCTCGCCTCCTTTGGTTGCCATGGGGACCAGACGGCGGAAAGCGCGGAAGGTTTAAATGAGGTTTCCCGGTCTCGGCCTGGATTGACAATTGGCCGATTTCGTCTTGTCTGACTGAAACGGTTTATATAGCCGGTAGTCTTAAGATAGTTTTTGCACAATAACAGTACTTTTTGATTAATAAAATAGCGTTGTTGGGTTTTAAATATTTAAATGCTTGTACTTGGTTTACCGTCGTGGCGCTGCAATCGACGAACGCAAGCCCGGCTCCGCTGCGTCGGGAAAACCCCTATTCTAAAGCTCGCTGCTCGGCTAGCACGTAGCGCCGCTGCACGCTATTTCCTTGGGTGTCCCAAGCCTTGGGTTCCCCTATTCTAAAACTCCCTATTGTGAATGAGTGAGTGAGTGAGTTATACCACCTCTTAATTCGTTGATTCAATATAGGACACTACTCACAGTTCACGCATGCCTCAAAAACAACTACCCATTACATTCATCTGCATTTACTATGCCTTCAAGAAGCACTCCTAGCGCCATAAGTAGAAATTTTCATCTCCGGAAGACTAATAATGTTTATGTCGAAAGGACTGTAGTTTGTGTTGGTTCCAAATACAATAAAACAGAGTAATACCTTTGCTCTGTTGTTCAAGAAGCATTTTAAGCCATATTGTTAAGAATGCATTTTTTAATGTATTTAATTTTGTTCATTTTTCTCCAACTTACAAAGAGATTATGGTGCAATGAATCTGAGTACCTTTTGCTCTTTTATGTATACCTTTTACCTGCATAAGGGTGTAATTGATAGCAGCAATGCTTGAATTGTGTATTTTTAGTGTGAGAGCCTTGTGCAAAAATGCTTACCTAATAATTACGCTGGCCGCATATCCACAATAAATTTCTTGCATGGATCCCAGCTAGCTTTCCGCTAGAGATCCAGATGCTGTGACATACATGCCCTGTACTATTTACCTGAAATAAACAATTAATTCAATCATATCGTTAGCTCCTCCCTCCAACACTCGTGGCTTTTGGTATTTATAATATAAAACGTTCGCCATTGGTTTTCTATGCTCGATTGAGTCACTCGGGAGCATCGGACAAACTTCAGCAGCAAACATCTACTAAGTATGCGAAGCTTATATCATTTCTGTGGATATATTCATAAAAGCTGATTACAATAAATACACTTTGCTTAGAAATATTGTGAAAAAAAAAAAAAACCACGTCGCTCATTCATTTTCAAAGTAGATTTAACTATTCGGTGAGACCGCGGAAAGTATTATAACTGCCAATTTTGGTGAGCGCTGAAAGCTTACATCATTCTCTTTAAAATGTGCATAAGAGGGTCTTACAATATCCTACGGTTGCTTCAAAATCAAAAGGCGAAAGAAAATGTTTTATTACACCCGAAGGTGACATGTCAAGTACAGCAGTAGAAAACAGACCCGTCAACACCATGGCGCGGGTCAATACAATCATGTGAAAACATGACACGATGCTGGATGACAACAAGAGGACAACACTTTCCAAACTAAAATTGACTGTAAGCATGAATGTTGTTAAGAAATGACAATTAAAAGAGCAAATGATCACTCTGCACATACCCAAAAGTTACAACAGACAACAATAGAGACCTAACCATATAGGTTACACAACTGCTAGTGTAGGTCCGAACTGGCCGCTATGTTACATCCCAGACCCTCAAACAGTTAAAAGCACTCTGTTTTTAGATACAAGAAAATATCGTGTTGAGTGTTGACCATTGGCGGAGGAATTCTTGTTCCCCCAAAACAAACAGCCGTTCCTCCAAATTAGCATGTATGATTGTACGCAACTTGCGCAACCTAGGAAACATTGCTCTGTTTCGTCTTCTCGACCTCTCGGACGCATTACGGAAATGCCACAGTACATACATCACTGTATAGTACACCAAGTATTCAAATTTATTCCGCGGTCTCGGAGCCTGTGTAGGAGACACCGAAAACCTTCCCGACAAGCTTCGACATAGTACACGCGACTACACATTCTTTTATAGGATGATTATTGGTCTCTACTTGAGCACAGTTTATACGTTTATTATTTGCACCATGCCCCATTTATTCAGCCTATCCATGGTTGGCAAGATGCCCCACGAGTACTGCCAGTAGACATCTCTGACAGTCGATGGCAGGTCACGCGAAGAAATAGGTTTCCAATTGTGTGTGGGACTTGGCAAAGAGTTCAAAGGTGGGGCCGACACAGCCTGGATACTGGTGCTGAGCCCCACAACACATTCGGAAGCGCTTCAACTTCTGCATACATACGTGCTGCTGCAGCATACTGGGGCGCTGGCACAACAGCTGCTGGTGCTAAGTTACCTAGACCTCGAGGCACTAGAGTACGCTTGTAATGACCTAACCAGTACAATAATAATACCCTTCTTTTGTAAGATATGTCTTCTAGCAGATCACAAGTGCACTTTGTACAGAGAATTCTGCTGAAAGTGACTAGACATAGTAGGCTGCAGCCTCCCTTTGCCTTAGGAAGACGGGGGGATGTTTGCGTTACGTACTGCGATTTCCCAAGCCAGAACCAAGAGAGTGTTCACTGTGCGTACCGTTGATGACGGTGGTAGGGCCACTCGTGCTGCAAACCAAAGCTTGCTACACATTACGTTCTTAATTAAATAAGCTCTTTCCTCCAAAGACAAGGATCCTGCCGACACAGCTTCAGTCTGTCGTCGTATCCCGCTCACAATATCTTTCTACATGTGCGGGGATACACCACTTGCGAAAAAAATAGCGCCCCATTATACACATGTGATCTACCTGTCTGATTCCACCTGGTAAAGCGATGTCGTTACTTCCCAAATTTAGTGCTTCGCACTTATCGATATTCACTATGGCACCCGACAAAGTGGAGTAAACATTGTAAGCTGTAAAGACACCTACAAGGCTGTCAACATCTTCTAGGAAAAGGGTAACATCATCCGCGTAAGCAGATATTTTAACGCGGCTGGAACCTGGCATTGGGAGGCCCCTTATTGTTGTATTGTTGTGCCAACGCCTTAACAATGGGTCAATTGCCAACACGAAAAGCACAGGAGAAAGCGGGCATCCTTGCCGGGCCCCTCTTATGACATTAAATGTTGGTGTTACGATTCCGTTCAACAACAGTTCCCCAGTCATATTTGAATACAACAGTTCAAGAACTTGGATGAACTCTCTGGGAAAATTATAACAACGCAAAACTTCGAAAAGGTATTGATGTTCAAGGCGGTCAAAAGCTTTCGCTTGATCTAAACCAACCAGAAGGCCTGGTGCTGCCCGCGCTTTCGTGCATCGTATAATGTCTCGAGTAAGGTTGAGAGAGGAAAATATGCTCCTCCCAGGAATGGAGCAAGTCTAGAGAGGACTAACTATTTTACTTAAAAGTCCTTTAAGACGATGGACGAGTAGGGCTGCAAATATTTTATAATCTGCATTCAAAATAGTTATTGGTCTCCATGATGCTGGTTTTGCAAGATCTGCGCCGGGTTTAGGCAAGAGGGTTACACGCCCTCTTGAAAAGGATCTAGGTATTTCTTTGCATTCCAGAACTGTATTTAGTAGAGCTACTAAAGCGTCACTGACTTCTGGCCAGCAGGCTCGGTAAAATTCGACGGGTAGGCCGTCTGTTTCGGGAGCTGCTCCGCTGTTCATAATCTTCAGGACAAAAAACAGTTCTTGCTTCTCAGTGGAGGAGGTTAAATTTGTTCCTTCTGCATCATCCAATTGTGGAAGATTACAACAAAATTTAGTGACTTCATTCTTGAGCGTTTCTGCACTTTGCGTGCATTCAAACATTAAAGCATGACTGAACCAGTTGTAGAACATCCTTTCGATATCACGACGCAGTCCGCTCTCGCTCCCATCTTCAACTAATACCTTTTCTATGAAAGATGAACTACTGCGGGCGGAACTTGACGTGTGTGCCAAACGTAGCACTTCTGGATCCGAGACTGGTCGATTAGCTGCTCATGCCTTTGCCGACGCCTGCGAGTTTCTGCACAAAAGGCGGCTGTATCGGTCACGCTGGCATTCAAGGTATTCCTGGATAAGTTGAGACTTCGAACCTCCCATTCGCACTATGCGAATGCGTCGCAAGCTTTCAAAGTTCTGTTCCGTCTCTGCTATCTTTCTCTTCCTGCTTGCTCTTATGCATGCGGATCTCCAGCTTTGTTTTAAATCGTCCAATTTCTCGATGTCTCGCTTCTGCGGAGTAAGCGATTCTGCTACTGCTGCCCTGATTTCAGCTAATGCCGCGGGATCACGTAAAGAAGCTACGTGTAGCCTCCGGAGATCTCCGCGATCCCCGGGCCTCCCTTCTAAATGCAGGATGACAGAAAACGGCTGGTGGTCTGAGATGCGAGCAGCGTCAGGAGAGAATGATAGGATATTGCATTGTACAAGGCGAGGGACTAGTTCAGGTGGAAGATACACGCGGTCTAGGCTGGTCTGTGTTCGCCTTTGTCGCCATGTGCCACCAAAAGTGTCGCCTTTCATATGCACCCAAGCGTCGGTCAGTCGATATTCACGAACGAATCGTGCTAATTCGGCCTGCGTGGGCCCATCCTGGCCAGGACCTCGTATGTCGCGCCTGGCATCCAGAACTCAGTTGAAATCGCCTACTACCAAAAACGGGTGGTTCTCTAAAATGAAAGGGGCCAGCTCGGTGAAGAAACGTTTCAAGTTAGGCCGCGTCGCAGGAGCATAAATGTTCAGTGCACGAAATTTTTTTCCCCCAAAAAAAATCAAAAGCAATTACTCGGCCTTCTGTGTCAAACAAACGAAAACTACCATGCAGTAATGGTCTGCAAAACACAACTACGCCCACTCCACGGCTCCGTCAAGGGCTATAGGAAAAAGAGGCTTTAACGGAGAACTCTTCACAGAAACTTTTAACTTCTTGTGAGTTCCGCAGGTATATTCCTGCAGGAACAGTAGATCCACTTTGTTTTCTCTTGCAAAATGGACTATTTCTCTTTGCTTGTTGAAGCCTTGTGCATTAACTGTTACTGTGTGTAAATATGTCATTTCTATTGGTATGAAGGGCATTGAAACGCTGGCTTACCGACTTGGAACAAAAATTTCTGCGGCCCAACGGCTGACAGGCGAGTACGATGCGATGCACATGCACACACGCGCTGAAAAAAGTGCGCAGAATAATACAGGAGTAACTGCAGACGGCAGATGTGGCAAAGCGGGCAGCGTCCGAGATGCAGACGGTTGGCGACACGTGCGGGCGGCTGCCGGAAGATGACTGCGCCGGTGATAGCGAGGCTGGGTAGGCGTCGACGAGGCATTCCAGTTCTGTTGAAGGGAGAGGGGGAAAAAGAAGGAGGGGGAAAAAAATTTGCACAACGGTGCGAGATGACTGTATCTAAGGCGATTCTGTGTCTGAAGTGAAATCCATGGCGCTTTCGTCCGGTGCCTTTTTCGACTTCTTGAGCAGGGCAATACCTTTTCTTGCCGCCGTGCTGCTGTCTGAGGAGGACAGTTGTCTTTTAGAGTCGTCCGCTTGCGGTCGACTTCGCCCTGTGCTTGCATTAGTCCTACTGGTGTTTTCTGCCAGTCTTGGCTCGAGGTGTGGCTCTGTTATATTACTGGGACCATGCGAGTCGTCGGGGAGGCCAAGATGGCTGCTGAAGGGGGCGTGGCCGCTGAATAAACTATGGCTGCTGGTAGCGGCATTTTGAATGCTGCCCGACTTTCGCGTTGCTTCCAGAAGGTCTGACACTTGGCTTATTGGGTTGACAAGGCGAAGGTCTTTGGGAATATTCTGTCTTTCAGCGTGTAGACGTCTTTCTCCTTCCGGGCCTTGCTGAGAACTTGAGTCTGACAGCTTGGAAGTGGTCAGCGGACGTACTCTCAGTCGTGGTCGGTCGAAGGAAACGTATTCTGTGTTTAGCGGTGACCGCCGTGACCTGTGTCTTCTCAGTTCCATGTGGTCCTGCATCTCGCTGAAGGGATCCTTCGGGATTCCGTACTCCTTCACTGGCGACGTGCGTGGTGGGCTGCTGGGAGAGCGGAGTGGCGGCAGCAGCGTATGAGCGTGGCTGGGCACAGCCGACTGTAGCGTGACTTCCTTTACAGCGTCGACATGGTTCTTTGCACTCGCTGGTTGCGTGGCCGTAAACCGCGCACCGCGCGCACCTCGCCGTCTTGCATGCGGCTTTGAAATGTCCTTCGACACCGCACCTTGAACAAACTCTCTTTGCGCCAGAAATCTACACTTGTGTCTTCTAAACGTACGTACGTCCGCATTCCTGCCTATAGTGTTTGAATGGAACGCTTGGTTGGGCATTAGTAAAAATTAATTACCTATACCGTAGGCCTGATACACCTGTCAGAGGCATTAAAAGTTAAAACATAATCGCGCTCATGCGCGAAAAGACACTAGGTCCAATTCTAAGCAAACCAGAAAGGGGCCCATATTATTCCTTTCGCAACCTGCACGAGCCTCTAGATCATGTGTGTAGACGTCAGTACCCACGCTTTTTGCTAGAGACGCTTTGGCCTTGAAAAGAGAAAACTTTCGATTGATACAGGAACTACTTCCCCGCAGGGGGACGTCTTTCCCAAAGCATCCCGTACCAGACGGATTACTCAAGCTTGCTGCTCCGGAGCCCGGCTACGGAGAAGGCATCCCAGGTTTCTTTCTCTATGATTCCACCAATATGCACGGGAGAATCGCGGCCTTCCCAAATGAGATGATCCTGATTGGTTATTATCCGACATTTGGTGCAGAACTCTCTCTCCTCGTATAGATAAAATGGACGGGATCGGTTTGTTTGTAATTTTCTCCAGTCTCAGTACTTCTAGTGAGAAAAACCGATCTGGAGATGGGAGGTCTAGTCTTTCATTCCTTTGGACAGCCGTGATTTTCGCGTACGTGATGAGCGGATCCTTCGACCCTAGGGTCTTCCTGAGGGAGCGAAGGGACCTCTACATTGACGGCAATAAAGTTATCTTGAACTTGAACTTCGAATTTCTGCTTCACGCATTCCTTTCGTGCTCCCTGTTTTGAGCGAAGATATCTTCCTTGCAAAATTAAAAGAAAGAAAAAAATTGACAAGGCATCAAGAGACTTTATGCTAGCAAGCTGCGATATCTCGAATTTCTTTTCTATTATTACAAGAATGAAGTTTTAATGAATGACTTTGCTGCACGAAGAACAGAACTTTCATTTATTCCGCAAAAGTTGACGACATAGCTCTACGGTAGAGTTATATCTTCACTGCGTTATTGTGTACTGTGCTCCTTGTCACTGATACTATACCTAAATCCATAATCTACTATATACTTTGCATGTCTTTTTTTCAGAGAAATTTTCCTCACATACATTCTTCTAGGTTTTTAGAGCGCCCGTTCCTGGGTTTCGCATCGGCGTCGCCCTCGTCGTCGGCGTTGGCGTAACCAACTCCGCCCCCTTTCAGCCCCCCTCCCCCTTCCTGCGTGGCGCCGACCGCGCGTGTTATCTGATTGCTGCGCGCGCTCCCCCGTTCGCCGCTACTTATACCCCCCCTCCCCCTTCTTCCTGCGTGGCGGCGAGGGTGCTCTCCGGTTGCCGAAACGCCGGCTCGCTATCAGCGGATCACGGTTCGTGCATCCCAAGCCGAAACGCAGAGTCATGTTCTCTTCCCTCGCTAGCGGCGTCAGCGGCATCAGTCAGTCGCTGCTATCTGTTCATCGCGTAACGTTCTTATGGGCCCAAGGGCTGCCTCCCGCAACCTCCCGATAACTTAATTGCTCTCTTCATTACTCCGACCATAAAGCTTCTTTCGTGGCAGCCAAGAACTGTTAGTGTAGTGTTTCTTGAAGGAATACGTGTGAAAACTTAAAAAAAAAAAGTCTGTAATTGTATACGTGTCCTTCTCGAAATCGTTGCCTCAATCTATCGAAAAGATGAAACAGCTGATGAGCTGCGCTCATATTTCGCATTAGGAAGTAACGTAATCATTGGCAATTTTTTTATCAGGTATTCGGTAGACAATATCTAAGACTATTTCACATTCATTGCCTATACATTTATATTCTATATTTCAATGTATCTAATTTGTGTTCTAAATTGTGGTTGTAGATGATTCTGATTCCTGTGTGTCGAACTGCATACGGAGCAAACGCTTTGTCAGGCCTTTTTGTCTTTGCTTTGGTTTCTGTAACCAGAAAAAACCAAATAAATTTCATCAATCAATTCAATTAATGCGGGTCTGTGCAGGTGCTGTGGAGAAGTGGCCAGCTAGCTTTCCAAATGCGTCGGTGTGAGGATGTGTACGGGGTTTAGGGGTGGGTGGCGCTTTTGAAGTGTGAAGGGTTACTGGGAGTGGGGGAGGTTGGTTGGTTTGGTTGGTTTGTGGGGGTTTAACGTCCCAAAGCGACTCAGGCTATGAGAGACGCCGTAGTGGGGGAGTCCGAAAACTTCGGATGATGGAGGCGAAACGGAGTGGCGTCCGTGTGCTGTGCGATGTCAGTGCACGTTAAAGAACCCCAGGTGGTCGAAATTTCCGGGGTAAGGGGGAGTGGGACGAGTTGCAGTGGTTCCGCCCAACCAAAGTGATGTGGTGGTGAACAGCCCGATGCTTGCGGACAGTGGGGGCTTCTATCACCAGTAGTGCACACAGACCATGCACGTAAACATTTTCGCGAGGCGCCCCTGTTACTGCTCTGGCAGTAAAACATTGGAGGGAGAGGGGGGGGGGGGGGGGGGGGGGCATTCCGTCTCCTCCTTTAAAGTACGGTTTTAATGACTCCTATATTTTCCTACCCTCGCGGCTCCTCACTCGAGTACATGCGCTTCTCTACACACCTAATCACGAGTCCCCGATTTTCTTCCCTCTATTATCTCGCACACACTCATCGCCAGCGCATATGAAAACTTGCAAGCTACCGGAATATGTGAAGGACCCCATGGTATATTTATATTTAAAGCCCTCTGAATTAACCGTACGGACATGCCTGCCTAGCTTAACGCTAACATGTTCGACTCGGGATCCGAGAATCCTCGAGAGTTTGATTCCATTCTCCCGCCCTCCCATTTCACAGCAGCTGATAATAATAATAATAATAATAATAATAATAATAAT
>JAJIZL010020091.1:149293-186398 GCA_023969395.1 Amblyomma maculatum | reverse complement strand
AATTTGTTCACAGGAAAGGAAAGGCGCAGTATCTGTCACATTTGTTCTGCGGACACGTGAACCGCACCCTAAGGGAATGGAATAAAAGTGAGAGTGAAAGTGGAAAGAGAGAAAGAGGAGCCGTAGTGGAGGGCTACGGAGTAATTTTAACCACCTGGGGATCTTTAACGTGCACTTGCATCGCACAGCACACAGATCCCACTCCGTTCCGCCTCCATCGAAACGCAGCTGCCGGCGGGTGGGATCAAACCCGGGAACACCAGAACAGTAGTCGGGCGTCTTAACCACTGTACCACCGCGGCGGGGGGAGCAGCAGCTACCCAACTGCCATCGCGGTCATGTCATATGGTCTCTGATGTCACACAACACGTCGATGAATCTTTGTCTCGCCTTGACATCTGCAAGCTATCATGCACTTCTAGAGTCAGACATGATTTTGCGCTCAAAGCGGCAACAACGCTGACAATGCCGGCGCCAGGTTTCCTCCCGAACAGGGCTCTCAATGCCATCACATTTA
The DNA here is from genome assembly GCA_023969395.1 of Amblyomma maculatum. Classification (NCBI taxonomy): domain Eukaryota; kingdom Metazoa; phylum Arthropoda; class Arachnida; order Ixodida; family Ixodidae; genus Amblyomma; species Amblyomma maculatum. The sequence goes on along the minus strand of JAJIZL010020091.1, from coordinate 185,881 downwards.
AAATCAGCCTGTAAAAAATTGTTCGCAATGCTTTGCAGGATTTAAGCCCCTCTTATATCCGTTTCCGCCTTATAGCGCGTCACGATGATCGCGCTCCCATGTAATCTCATGCGTGAAGTCCCAAGTTTTGTATGTTTACGTTCTTTTAAATATAGGCAGACAAAAAAAAAGGGTTGTGACGAAATTGATTTCAGCCTTGCTTTGCACGGGAAGAAGAAGAAACTCCCCGCCATTCTGCCTAAAGGGTTCAGATGAATCTCTCAACGATGCGTATAAGCAAATATAGCTCAAGTCCCCGCCTCCATGCGCGGCCCATTCAACGCGCAAAACTCGGTCTCTTTGAAATTTTCCCTCGACTCAAACGCTGTCGGTTTCCCTATTCCTGATGCACCAGAGCTCCTCACTCCCAATCCGAGGTAACTTTTCTTTTTCCCTTCTTCTACAACTCAGAGAGAGAGAGAGAAAAACACTTTATTTAAGAGCAGTGCTCTCGCCCCAGGGCGCACGGACTACTTGCGCCGAACACCACCACCGCCACCGCTGCGTCGGCTCGACAAGCGGGTTTCTCAATCCGCTGACCCACCACCGCGTTGCTAGGGCAGCGGCTCGGCTTAAGCCTGCCTCACACGCGGTTCCCCCGGCTCGTTACCATAGCTTGGAAGCCATATATCAGTGCAGAAGATAATCCTCGGGGGGTTATCCTGCTTCCCGCAGCCGCCATGTGGGCGGAGATGAGGAAGAGAAGGCTGCGCCACGTTGTCGTGTACGTGCCTCGTTGCCGTCGTTCGCCAGGCGGCGCCGCTTCTCGGGTGTGTACGGCGCGAAAGAGGGGGGGGGGGGGGGAAGAGAGGGTGTTACAACGGCGAAGGCAATGGTCATGTAAAAAATGACGGCCCGCTGTCGCGGCCGAAGTGCGGGCGATGGATGAGAGGAGCACGTTGGTCGACCCCACCGGGAGTGAACGTACGTTCTTGTGTGTGTCCCTGCCCCCTGCCCCCGCTTCCTACCCCACCTCCCCTCCTGTTTAACGATTAATAGTTAACTTGGTGTTGCGTCACTGTGTTGCGCTAACGTCTTTGGAAATTCAACAAATTTTTCAGCGTAGCACAGGGGGATCGTGATAGAGGGTCTTGTTGGGGTGGCTAAGATTAAAATGGTCGTTGCACTTAACGAGTGATTGTTTTTGATAAGCATGTTTTATTCCGCACTGGAGAGGCGCTTGTCTATTTTCGTTTGCTTTGTGGGCGTAGTTTACACAGAACTGGGTAAACTCAGGACTCTTTTCCGCCGTACTAACTTTTACTTTTGTCATTATTGGTACTGCCAATATTTTTAGTGGGCCAGAATACCAAGGATGCAACGTCTTTACTGAGGTTACCAAATGAGAATTCGCAGCCCGCTTCAAGGTTATCATCTAATCGATAAACCCTACATGGGTAGCCCTTAAACCTATCGCTTTAAAATTTCGCTCGAAAGACACACGCATTTATCCTGCAGGGCGTAGGTACGACGAGTTCTTGTCCGCTAGTTATATTCAAATTCGGCTGTACGGTGTGCATCTCGTAAACATACCCGTGCCTCGGATAGCCCATTGGGGCATGTTTTTTCGTCGAAACAATCATCCTCATCATCAGCAGCATCAGGAGGACCATACCCACTGCTCAGGCTAAGGCCTCTAGCGTATTCCTCCAATTAACCCGGCCATGTGCTAGCACATCCACTTCACCTTGCAAGCTTCTTATTCTCATCCTCTCACCTTACTTTCTGCCGCTGCCTGCTTCTCTTTCCTTCTCTTAGAACCAGACAATTATCCTTACTGGGCATCGATCATCCTCTCTTCGCACTACATGCCCTTCTCCATGCCCATTTCTTTGTCTTGGTTTCCACCAGAATGTCATTAACTCGCCTTGGTTCTCTGACTCAATCTGCACTCTATCTCTTTTCGTTACATATACCATTTTCCCTTCCATAGCACACACCCATTTCCGTTAGCCTCCATGTGCCTGCCCCATAGGTGAGTAGCAGCAAAATTCAGCAAATAGCTGTCCATAACAAAATGGACAGCTATTTTATTAGTAAAATAATAATTTCCTAAACACCAATGTATTGAAAAAAAAATAACGAGAATATTTTTATTCTCAATACCTTGTGTGGAAGCAGTGGAACGTCGACTCCACGTGCTCTTACACCCTCTGCTGCTGCGATTTGGTGAATTCGCGTTCGCAAAGGAGGCTGACGCCAAGTTCTAAGAAAGAAAAAGACACGGCTACGCAAATAAAAAATGTCTCTGAAGTATAACTTGACCCCACGTGCTTCTTATAGTTTGTTGCTGTCGCACCGTAGGGCGGTTTCCTAGTTGGAAATGGCGATGACTTATTTTATTTTTATTCGTCGTTTTCTCTTTCAAGCGTACAATTTGATATATGCATTTTGTCTGAATCCTGAGAAAAGATTGCGGCCCTTACGATGGCTGCATAACAATGGCGCCTTCATGGACAATTTATCTGGCTTACAGCAACATCGCCCTATTTCGAAGTTCTCGGCCGGTTCTGGCTGCAGAGAAGCTTCCTTGAGAGAAGAAGGTTGAGACTAACGTCGGACCGAAGGGTAACGCCGTTAAAGAGTAATGCTATGTTTAAGACGTGAAATAGCAAGCTTGATGAAGTGGCGTTCATTCGGTGTTATTTTTATCCTATCATTTACTTTAAGGCGAATATTTTTGCGAGCGATGTTTTACATGTTGCTCAGTGGGCACTAAAATGATGCTTTCTAGCAAAGTCTCCCTTTCTTTTGTCATTGTATTATCGCATGAGCCGGAGCATGCTGTAGAAATGCAAAGTTTTAGACGCAGGTTAAAGAAAGGAAACAAGAAATGCGTATTTCGTGAATGTGAAGCCCAAACAATCGCATATGAAAAATGGGAGGAAGTCATCAGTGAATAACCAAAAAATGGGCGAGAAATGTACGCATGATAGAAAGAGAAGCAAAGAAAATAAGGTGGAGAAAAGTCTAGAGAATTCGAAGCAAAATAACCGAAGCTTATGTTTAAAAGGCACACAATAAGAGAGCAAAGAAAAACGGCCTCACGAAAGTTGCGTATGCCGAGGACAAACCACAAGGACATCATGTCGACAGAAAACGCAAGATCATGCAAAGGAAGGGTGATAGTCAAGTAAAAGCGAAAGAAACAAAGGAGCTGCTGTCATGGCATGTTCTAGCCGTCCGGCAGGCGAGCACTGTTGGGAATAGTTTTCATTTCGTTTGAAATTTTGGTTCTTTTATTTTTATCTAACGGCTTTGCGTATTTTGCCTATTTTAACCGTCCCTATTCTGTTCACACTGTTTAATAGAAATTTCTTTTCGGCGCTGAACTGGCTCTTTTCAAGGCATAATCAGTTATTCTACAAGCCGATACATTACAGCCGCAAGAGGATACCTTATTTTTATCCGCCTTGTCCTTCCTTTTTTTTTTTTTTTTGTCTCACATTTGAATAAAGAGGTTATCAAATGACCTACTTCGCCACGCCAGCTAATATAAAGTCTAATGTTTGTGCCTACTTAGGAATAGTAAGTTCACTAAAATACGAGCACGTCAATCCGAAAAACTCTTCGAAATTGTTAGGTGCAGACGAAGCGCAGAAAGTCTCTCAAAAAGAAAAAAAAAGAAAAAACAACAACCATACAACAGTATACTACACAATGAAACGACACGTCAACAATAACAAGTACACTGTGCTGACTCGCTCGCGACGCGCATCTTTAACTATACTTCAAGGAAACCAGCCAACTGCAAATATCTGAAAATGTGAAAATGCTTTATTGAACGGCTTCTACTACCCCTTCGATCACTCAGAGACCAGATGGAGCTCCAGCTTTCTTTGAAAAACTAGGCTGAATAGTTTTGTTTTTTTGTTTTTCGCAAGAAGTACATCACGGTGGTCCTGTCGAACTGCATGGCCAACGCAAAACACTTAAGCGCTACATACGATGCGCCTATGAGATATTATGTTTCTTTGTGAGATAAACGGTTCTCTGCATTACCTTTTATCCACTCGGTTGTTCTTTCCGTTAATACTCACAATAAAATATTGCTACTATTTTCGGTCGACAAGTGTTACACTTGTAATTTTTATTTCTAAATAGCTCTCTGCACATTTATCCTCTGTCCAGTTTTGAGCTTTCTCTTCACCCATCATATTCCAGCCCGCTGGTTCGGCAGTGAGGGATGCCTAAAACAAATGGCTAAGTGGTGGCCTTATGGCAGATAATCTTCTTGGCATTTGGAACACTGCCCTCGAGTACGCTATATACACTTTTCAAGTTGGAACAGGAGTTGCTCCTCTGCTTGGTTCTTGAGTATAATACGTGTAAAAAAAAGTATCGGACCGGTGAGTGCTCGGTGGCAGCTGAGTTTGATTCTAGTACCTCCCGAATTGGGGATGGGTGCCACTGGTGCAGGACACTCTTCCCTCCATAGCAGCCGAGCAGCAGGACTAAGAGATATTAAGGCGAAAGCCTTAAATGCTTCTTCGTTGTGGACAGAAGGTTGTCAGCAAAAGTAGGACAGCAGAGATGTCCCGCTTTCGAGAGTTAAAAATAAATTAATAAACCTCGTCTACACCGGGAATCGAACCTCCATCCCTTGAATCCCGAGCCCAGCGCTCTAGCAACTGGGCCACGCCCCAGATTTGTTTTTCCTTTATTGCCTGTCATTGGTACACGACATAACCCGAAAGGAAACTCCGATCAAAACATGAAAAAAAGACGCACAAGGCAATGTGCATGAATGAATGTCATGATCAGCCAGCGTTAGACTGGCCTCGTCGCTTTAAAACTCCCGGACCGACAACAAAGGTTGGTTGGTTTGTGGGGTTTAACGTCCCAAAGCAACTCAGGCTATGAGAGACGCCGTAGTGGAGGACTCCGGAAATTTCGACCACCTGGGGTTCTTTAAAAGGCTCTACCCTTGAGATACATTCGGGAGGTTCTGCAGCCACTTTTTAAATGGCAATAAACCGCTCCACACTCTCTCGAAAAGAAATTCTAGCTGGTCTGGCACCCCTGTCATAGTGATAGCCAGCCAATCTGGAGCGCCATAACAGTGGAGGCCCATAAGCATAATTACGTCAAATGGAACCCCATCCTCCTTCTCTATGCTTAAATATCGAATGCCGTGTGAGTCTAGTGAAACATCCTTCTTTATGGTCTGTTGTAATACATCCCAAAAATATATCCCTTCCCAACAATGTAAAAAAAAAAGAACAAAGCATGATCGATGTTTTCTGGCTGCTTACAGATTAAACAATGTGCTCCCCACGGTAAAAAAAGCCCCTTTCCTTCAAAAACGTCTTTACTGGTAATGTTCTGATATGTAATTAAAAACAAAAGCTCTTAGCTCCCGGCGAAACTTGCATTTTCTATACTCCCTTTAATACATCTGTGCCAGTGCCACACTGTATATGGCCATGTACAAGGGTCCAGGAAAGACATTAAGATATAGAGCGCGGTACAACCTTTCCCACTTTACACCAAACAAATATTCCAGAGAGAAACACGCTGAAAGAAATCTACCACTCTTTTTTTTTTCTTTATTGAAATGGTAGCGAAATCTACCACTCTCGATGACCTCCCTGCAATATCTGTAAATCCCACACGCTACTTCTTCGGTGGAGACAACAAACTCAGGGAAAAGGCGCCGCAGTCTAACTTGGCAGATGGTGCGTAAGAATGGATCGGAAACGTCGCGAAAGAACTAAAATCGATTGATCACCTGGCGTAACGTGAAACGCCCTTCACTTACATCCTTGTCTAACGTGAGGATAGCGGTATTCCGCGAGTGACAGATACTGCGCCTTTCCTTTCCTGTAAACGAATTATAGAACGCCGGTGAACTTTGATGCGTTCAATGAAATGCTGGTTGTGTTCGACAAGGGTGCGCGATGTACCGTCACGATATGTCATGAAGTCATCAGGTGAAGCTGACCCCGTCGGGTGTTCGATCCAGGCGTTCGTGCGGCGCCTTTCATTTGCCGCTTCCTCGAACGCAGCACCACACAGACAGCAGACCCAGATGTCTAGGAGGCGTTAGTACAGCCGGCATCAGTGGCGTTTGAAATTAATTTACAGGATAGAAAAGGCATAGTATCTGTTATAATTCTCCGCGGACTGATTGATTCACTTATTGATTGATTTATAGGAAGGGAAAGGCGTGGTAGCTGTCTCACTTGTTTTCTGTGGACACCGCAACCGCGCCGTAAGGGAAGGGAGGAAGGTGAGAGTGAAAGTGGAAAGAGAGAAAGAGGAGCCGTAGTGGAGGGCTACGGAGTAATTTCGACCACCTGGGGATCTTTAGCGTGCGCTGACATCGCACAGTACACGGACGCCTCTTCGTTTCGCCTCCATCGAAACGCAGACGCCGAGGTCGGGTTCGAACCCGGGTACTCCGGCACAGTAGTCGGGCGTCTTACCACTGCACCACCCCGGCGGAGCTTACAATTCTTCGCGGACACATGTACCACGCCGTAAAGGAATAGAGGAAGGCGGGAGTGAAAAGAAGAGAGGGAAATAGAGGTGCCGTAGTGGAGGGCTTCCTTCCACCGCGCTATATTGGCTTTCGCCTCATCGCACTTTAAGGGTCCAAAGTGCCCTCTAGAACTTTTTTCTTTTCCGATATCCACACTTCCTATATGTAAGGCGGATGTTTTGTGAAATTTCAACCTACCGGAAGTGAAATGAGAGGATGCAACTATATTATACATGCGATACTTTTGGGGGTTGTCGTTGAGCTACTGCGCACGTCTTGTAACAAATCCATATTTCATGTCCGTATAAAAACATTAGAAGACACTAGTATGGACATATTAATCGAAACTGCCCCACCGTCGAATGCGTAGCAAACGCTTTCTTTTAAATATTGGTCTGCTCACGTATAGTGCCATAAAACAGTGGGATGCGGTTTTGAAAATAACTGCACAACAGCTGTGAAATACAGTAAGATACTGCTAGCAATATATTGATTGGAATGGTCTAATCACTTGAAAAACAGCAAAATTTTCCGTTTAAGGTTTGTCGTACACTCAGAATGTATAATTGATAATGCTCTAAAAACAACAGTAAGGTTCGTTCTACACAACAAATAGCACAACACCGAAGCAATCAGAGATCGAATCTGTGATATATATTGATTATTGTGGTGCGGATTTTTATATTTTCTTGTTGAAAAAATAACCTTGTCCATAATTTCTGCAATGAAGCACAACACTTTCTTATTATCCAAGTTAAGCTATTTCGCATTAGCCTGGACAACTGTTTTCCTTGTCTCTACTTGGATTGCATCATTGAATAATGCAAACTGTTGTTGCCTTCCCAAAGTGTACAACCGTATTTCGGTTTTTGAAGTAATTGCGAAGACTGGCGTATATTTAATTAAGCCAATAACAGTGCACGCCTTTATTCGTTGCAGTTTCGCTCCATCTCTCAAATAGCGCCTTAAGGAAGCAAAAAAATAAGAGATGAAAAACCCGGAAGTTGTCATCAGATGCGCAAACTCATTTATAACGTTACATGACGCCCTCTTTTTTAATTTTCGCACAGTTCAGGTCCTACCATTTTGCGCTGTTCCTGTTTGTGCATGGGAAATAACTCACAAGAAATAACGTGTGCCTGTAAACTATGACATTGGAAAAAGGAGACGGGAATATGGATGTTAACAGGACAGGGGGGGGGGGGGGGGAGGAAAGGAGTGCCAAGAAGTCCCTACGCTACACTGTTACAGGTTCGTCGCTTTTAGGTCCCTATTCCGATTGCTCAGTTCTCAGCGGCGGTTAGGTGTGAGCGTTTTGGAAGTACTAAACCGGAATTCACTTCCGTTTTAACTGTTTCTAGATTGCGCTTTATTATGAAAAAAAAAAAAAAATTCTTCTTCACTGACCTTGTACGCCCGCAATATGAGGACATATTGTGGGAGTTGATTGCGTCACTCCGGCTCACATTAACTTGCCGGACAAATAGGGTCAGGTTGCCATGCACGGCTCTAGCTCGACAAAACTCATTTCGCCAACTTTCTGAAGCAATATCGCGGGGATGGACGCAGCAGAAGCACGTTTCTCATATATGCGCACCCTTTGGCTGTGGTGCCTTTGTGCAACTACGCATGTGCTATATGCTTGCTTGCCACTGCACTCCGTTTTATCGCTTTGCCATTATGGGGAGAGCATCTACGTTTCTCCTACTTTTCCCGCTTGCTTGTTCGTTTCCTACGCTCAGAGGCGTCCAGAGTAAAATACAGTTTTCCCATTTCCACGAAATATAGTCAAAAGAGGAAAAGCTTGCCAGAGAGAAACAACTTAGTTTTGCTTTAGGCTGAGCTCTGTCGTCACAGAGTTGCCACCGGACACAATGAGAAAGTGCCTCACATCCGATGGCGACTCCGCTATATCCGGTTCTTTCTCCCCTCCGCGCTTTAATTTATCTTTTTCTGCTGTTCCAAGAGGCGCAACAGTGACTCTCCTTGGCCAGTAATATTGCATGAATCGGAGGGACCAGCGTAATCGCCGAAGAAAGTAATCAGTCATTCCTACTCATGTAGCGTGTGAGAGCCTGACAAGGTGACGCCGAGGGTGAGATCATTTACAGCTATAATAAGTTCAGAAGTTCAGCGTTACACCTCATGATACTGCTTGGACTCAGATACGCGTTAATCCAGTACTAATTCTACTAACTATTCCTGCCATCTTTTTGTCTTTATTGTTTTTTGTGCGCTCTCGCAAGCCGCGGGGAGTTAGTTTAATTCTATGCTGCTAGTTTATGGACCGAGAACAATGAAACTATTTGGATCGGATGTGGGATGTAGACACAAATCTTGCAAGTTCCCGCAGAAGTCTGTAAACGCTGTATGCGAAGACTTAACTACAAAGCGGAATTATGGCAGCTATTTAGAAAAAAAAAACAGCCGTTGCATTTATTCATGTGTACTCTTCACCATGAATGAAGGCAGTGCAACTAACCAAGGAGGTGTGGAGAAAGCTGCAGATAAAGCAGAATGCTTAAAGTGACTAGCTTCATCCTAGTTCGCGCTCAATTACTTCTTTTCATGCGCTTAAAGGGCAAATCGGAGGGTGTGTCGATAATCACGCATTGTAATTAATCAAACTTATGCTCTGCGGTTTCCTCGTCATACCGATACATTCTACCAAAATTGCTAGCCGCCCGAGAATTCCTTGGTGCGCAAATCGATTTTAAAATGTGCTGCTTCCGTCGGTCAGTTCAGATGTTTTCAGCGAGCAACACCGCATTTGCGACGTCACTAACAATAATATCACGTCATTGGCCGCTACCCCCATGAGCGAGACAGCTTGAGGCAGTCTTAGGGAGTCTTAGGTATTTTGGGAACTGCACAGTCGTTTGCAGTCGCTATTACAGTCATTCAGTTGCGCGCGCGAGTTTTCTTAATGACGCATTTGAAGTCATCAATTCATCAACCGGATCACTGTTTCTGGATATGAACCGAGAATTGGTCTATAATTCTGTTTCTGCCCTTTTAAAATAATTCTTTTTTATAATAAGAAAAAGAAAAGAACTGTTTCTTGTGTCAGAGACACGGGTCTCCGGGGAGTGTGATGAGGCTGTTAACTCAAAATCATGGTAAAACCTTTAAGCGTTAGCGCTGGATGCACCTTGTCCAAGCGGTCTCTGTAGTACACTGACAGGCTATTAATATCGGGGATGTGGCGCAAGAAGCACAATGCTGCAAACAGCGTAGCAATGTAGCTTAGCGTTGATACCGACGCAGTGCCGTTTCACTATACCACTCTGAGGCAAAGCAGAGATCCAAGTGAGCCGGAAATTGTTTTGTGAAGCCGGTTATTTTGATGTTGTGTGTCAATTCTGCCACGCTGTACCGTTACAAATTTTCCGAATGCAAAACGCCCTACTGCGTAAACAGTATAAAAATTAGCAGAGGTGTAGCATAGGTAAATACGATATTCAGCATGGTTCCAACTGATAGAAATCTTTTGTAGCCCGATTTAGCAGGCATCGGTATGACGCGCTAACCGCACCGTCATCGCCACTGGCGTCCATGGCTGGCTCTGAGTTGACACGCTGTTGCTCCTTGTTGTTATGCCCATCGACTGACGTCATGACTGTTTCCACAGCGTGCTGGCGCGACGTGACGTCACCCACGTCATTAAATACGTGCTGCACGCTCTTCTACTCTTTCCTCAGCTCCAAGTCTGAAATGTCAAAGCTAACCCAAAGGTCACGGAAAGGTCAAAGGCTCAAGGTCATGACCTTGTGGTGCTACACCAAGGTGGTCCACAAGATTACACTTCAAGCGGTCGGATGTTTTGGGGAAAGGAAAGCCGCATAAACCATGAGCCAAATATTGGTGATTTGTTGGTAAAGTCCAGCCCTACATCGGACCAGTGCATCGTCAACACCACGCGAATATTCGGTCGATGTTTTTATGCTGCCTGGGCGCGCTCGAAACTACTGCAATAGCCTGCGTGTGGGACAAGTATCTTAATAGCCATCGCTGTGCCAGACCTATATATTAACCCCGAAGATGGAGTCTGGCTTCGGATGAAAGAAATATTGAATAACCGTCATTTCAAGAAATTTCGGCAACCATTCGAACCCCGACTTCGTACTCCGTTATTTACAGCCTATGGCGATAACTCATCTCTCGTAACGAGTCTGCTCAGAAGGGTGAAGAAAAGGATTAACGTCACAGCAGGGTTTACGGCTGACAGCGTGGGCATTCCATAAAAAATCGCATCTTAACATAGCTTTCGCACTGTTTCGCATGTTGTTTGTAGTTGAGATTGAACAATACATATGGTAGCAAAATATACTTTTTTTCCAAATGGTGCGCTCCTCCTTAAAGGTAGAAAAAGCACAATGTAGCTGCTCAATTCAAGTCACTCGGAAGCCAGTGCTACGCGGATGGCACTTGCTTAAGTTAAATTATTTGTTAGCGCAAATTACAATGTAATTTTCAATCTGCGCGTTTCACTCACCGGACCAACTGTCTTTCTATTCAGGACGTTTCAGGGAAGGATTTCAGTAATTAAAAAAAAAAAAAAACAGTGGGTTCAAACAGAAAAACAATATTTGCCGAAACACACCCTTTGTCGCAGCGGACACAATGTCCTGCAAGACTCCTGTAATTATTCTGTAAATAACTAAGACACAATAATTAACATTTATTTACTGCAATTGGGTGGTTAGTGCCAAAGCATGTTGAGTTTAAAATCGCGAACATCATGAAGCCGTATGGTTTGAAACGGTGAATAACTCATTTTGTAAAGTTCCGCAGTCCAGGAATCTCAGTACAGAAGCAACGTTCGGTAGCGATGTAATGGCAACAGCGCAAAATTCGAACCGCCTGCCTTACTGTTACATCTCACGCACTTTATTTTTCGCCCTCACTCTTAAAAATATCGACCAGGTAGTTGTCAATGACACCTTTCTCTTGTACCAAACTGCGGGGCGAAATATTGTACATGGAGCGGTGCTGTGACAATTGGAGTTCGAACTGAGCGCTGTTGTCGCTGCTTGCGTCATCACCTGACACAACTTCAGTTCCGATCTACCTGCTCATCCTTGAGTCCGTTTGAGTGCTTTATAAAATATACTTGAACTTTTTTTTTGTAACTATAGTGTCGTGACCGAGAAGCAATATGGTTTTCACCAAAAAGCTCAACAGAGTTGGCATTACTCAAGTAAAAGGAAATAATATTCAACAACATCGAAGAGAAAAAACAAGCATGTCGAATTTTTATAGATTTCTTCAAAGCGTTTCATAGGACATATCATCAGACCCTGACGCACAGATTATCACTATATGGTGTCCGTGACGCATATAACAAGTTACCTAAGTGACAGTGCACAAGATGTACTACATATTGGGAGTAGTTATCGGTCTGAATACCAATCAAATAAACATGAGGTGCTGCAGGGCCGTAAACTTAGGTCCATTTTAATAAATATTTATATCAACGACATAATCCAAATAGGTAAAGAACTCGAATACGTTATATACACAGACGACGCTACTTTATTTCTTTCAGGTGCAGACGCTCACTGTATGATATTATAAAAGGCAACGATGTACTGTACATCCTATATGCAAGTCCTTGAGAAATACTTTTTGTTAACGGGCAATCACGGTACACCAGCGTTTTGTGTTTCCCCTCCATCGCAAAGCGATCTTCGCACAGACGCGGCGAACCTGAAATTATTACACTTTGAGTCAAATTTACTGCTTCTGTGACTACTACTATTACTACTAAATCAAAGTCGGCGAAGAACCGCGAACAGTAGATTATTTGCGTAACAAAAAGAAAGAAAAGAAAAGTCGGTACCGACATTTAAGACTGCGTACATGTATCATTGAGACTGTATTTAGTAACACGGGTGAAATGTTTCAGAGTAAGATTTTGACATCTAATAAGCTCCAAGCATTGTGATCGCTCTTGTACTCGATGAAATGGTTTGCGTATTCCATGTGCAAAACTATGTTCCTGAAGTCAACGTTTTGCTCTATGCTGATGATATTACGGTGTGGAGTACACACCATGACCTGTTTGCTCAAGCGGCGGCCTTGCAGTCAGCCTTGGATATTACTGCCACCTATGTTAAATCTGTCGGCCTATAGCTTTCCACGATCAAAACTATGTTCACGACGGTCGCCAACCGCTGGGATCGCTGTAAACTCGCGGCGACGCCGATCCGTCACCAACTATCTGGAATCCCCCTTCACAAAAGTGCGACATTGAAAATTCTGGGATTGTCGATTCATTATTCGAGGACGAAAACCGTCTGGCTTTCTCAGGCTAAAACGCAGGCGATGCAGACCTTGGGCCTAATAAGGCGTATTGCTCCTAAATCCGGCGGCGCTCGCTCCCACGTCGCATGGCATTTGGTGACAGCGATTCACAGCCACGCCTCATTTATCAAGCCCAGTTTCAGCTCTTAACAAGAACTCAATGGGATTTTCTAGGAGCAGTAAATAAACAAGCTATGAGAATCACCACTTGTCTCCCCCGCATCACACCGGTCGTGGCACTACAAGGGAAAGCTCAGTTCAACACATTAGATGAAATGGTACAGCAATGCCGTGATGCTCGTAGCCTAAAGGCGACCCTTTTGCAGTCACCGCGAGCACTTCGGGCCTATGCTAGGTCACACACCATATTGCCGCCGCAATCACCAGTTCTTCCTTCATGGAATTTTGTTCAACTGAACGAAAGCAAACCTACTGACCTTCATAGACCAACCACATCTTATGCAGCATCATCCTTTCGTGAAAGGATCGCAGAGCAAGACATGAAGCTGCCCCAAGGCTCAATAATTGTATATATTGATGCCAGCATTGACAGATGTGAAACGACAACTGCAATTCAGTGTCCTTGTAAGCAGGCGCTCAATAGCACATTCAGATATCCAAATTGAAGAACCTCCTTCTTTGTGTGCTGAGCTGGTTGCCGTCCAAGACGCGCTTCGCTCTCTATCCGTCACAACCTTACTGCCTACAGCCAAAATTGTCCTCCGCACCGACGCCCTACAAGCAATACGTCGGCGCCGATGCGTCAGTCGCAGCCCAGAAATCCGCCAGAATATACATCGTCTGGCGGCTCGGATCTTGCAAACCGTGCGAATTGAGTGGGTCCCCCGTGACCTACTCAGCTCGCAAACCTCTGCAGATTCTGCAGCCCGCAAGGCGACTCCTTCAACAGTGACACGCTTCCTCACTATGGATGATGCCACTCTGCCTCTCACAAGAAAGGAGCACCTCCGGTGCCGTACACGTGTTCTTGTACTACCGTGTGCGGTAACCCTCCCCAGCGGTCTTACCCGAGCAGAGGAGGTTGCGCAACGGAGGATCCGGGTCAAGGTTGCCCTCACACCTGCTGTAACAGGATCATGGCCTCAATATCGACATTTATATCATAATCCAGGATGTCCTTTCTGCAACTTAGAAAATAATGAGGCAGATATTCACCATTTGTTGTGGGTTTGCCCCGCACTGAAGCCCACGAGAATTCGGCACCTGACAACAGCGGGCCTTCCGCCGAACAAGTCATCTTCGTACATTGCTTGGACGCAAGGACCTCATCATCGCTCTCTATTGAACTTTATCAGAACAGCTAACCTTTTTTCTTTCATTTATTACCCCCTTTAATTTTTTTACATATTCCATTACGCCCTGGGGCAATAAATAACGTTATTAAAATAAAATAAAAAAAAACATTCGTCACGCGGCTTCTGGAAGCTGATTTCTCCAAAACCTAGCTAAATTAGCTCAGAGTCGCTGGTACATATGTCATGAGTTTAAATCCCCGTCGAAAGCTAGCATCCGATGTAACTATTGCATGTATGGTATGCGCAACGAGAAATCATAGTTAGAACTGTGTACTACAGACGGTTTTGTGCAGCATGGAGGTCAGCCAATGGCGAGTATAATATAAACGAACGACACGTACAAGATTGTCTGAAATAGCACTTGTCTCAGTCGCGAAAGTGTCTGCATGCATCTACTGTGGATGCATCGTTGGCGCTAGGCTTGCTTTGCGCGTGTTAATTACGGCCGCTTGGTTACGTCTCCCTATTTTTCTTGCTATCACCAGGATATTTATCAATGCCTCGCGAATACGAACAACAAAGCCACCTTCTTATCTCATAATGGTAGAAGTTGTGCTACGGCATAAAAACAGAAGAAAAAAGACAAAACTGTGCACAAGCTTTTTCCAGTCACCAAACGGACCGGGAATAACAATTCAGCATTTGCTTGACGACAAAAGTGTCGTTGCCAAGTGGCTCGAACGGTTGCCTATATGACTGCTGTTGTCAATATTTCTGGGCCGATAGCTGCCGGCGACGGCAGACAGGGTGAACATCCTTACGCAACCGGACGCTAACAAGCTCCGCATCGGCTTAGCAAATAACAGATTCTGCCCCCGCCCCCCCCCCCCTTCTCCCTCTCTCTCTTTTTTCTAAGCTGAGGGCAACGCCATAACTCGCCGCGCCGTATCGGCTTTAGCAGTCACAGCGGGGTACTAGTCTGTGTCAATACCTGCTTTCAAGCGCGCACATTAGTTCTTAAGTGAACCTCTGTTTGTACTGTTTCCTCGCTAAAGATAGTAGACAGGAAAGTCGCCTCATCGCCTCTGGCCTCTCTTTGCAGTTCTTGTTCAGCATTCTTCCGAATGCAGTTTTTGTCGATACTGTTTCCTTTCATTTTCACAGGTAACCTAAAATTACTGTACGATAAAGTCCGCCTTGCCGGTGTGAAAAAAACGGCGCACGAAGAAAAATTTTAGACAGACAGGGATCTTACTCTCGCACCGCTGCTTCGAACCAACGACCCCAACTTAAAGTTCTGCTGTGTTTTTATGGTGAAACGTTCAATACAACATAGTTAAGCTTAATTCTGTCACAAATAGATGCTGTCATCAGCCTCCATGAAACAGTCAAGAAAGAAAAAAATTAACAGCTGGGACAAAAGCTCTCCTTTAAATTAGTATCCGACAGGACTATTCGTCATTTTGCGCCGTATTTCACTACATTTAGGAGAATATAAGATTGCACCAGCACTTCCAATCAAAGAGAAAAATAAGGACAGTGCTAAGAAAAAGAACATGTCTAGGATGGTATTGCTGCTTGCCTCAATTATTCTAAGACAAGCCTAGCGCCAGCGGCATGGTCTTCTACTTACACGAAGAGCTCTCCATGAAGCACAGTAGACAGACGGTTCATTTGGCCTATGCCCCTCTGGGTCGATTCGATGTCTGGGTTCGTTGAAATGGGTGCCATTTGAACCAGCGGTATTTCATAGACTTAGCATCGCACAACAACTGTACTTCCGCAGCACTGCAGGACGGTCCACGATGTTACAGTCTCCTCTGTAGTCCATTTTTAACATTTACTTTTGTTTTTCTACCTTGCTTTCTTCCCTCCTTTTTCTTTTTAGATTCCACGTTCCCTCCTCATCGCCTTTATTTCTTTCGGGCAGGATGGATACCATTACATGAGATGAACCTAAATCTGCGCTCCTACCTTGAAGTGGCCCCACTAACCACGTCATCCCGTTTGCCCCTCCCCAATCATTGCAGAGAATGGGGAAAGCCCAGACGCATGAGATTTCATGATTACCAAGCAAGTGATGAAAGACTGAAGTGGTTGTTTTTGTGTCTTTGCTGAAAGGTCCTGCAAATTATTCCTTTCAGTTTGTCCTGACAGAAGAGTGTCCGTTGTAAGCATTTACAGGCCCTTTCTTTCCAATAGTCGCGTCTAAGTTCCAAACAAGGACAGCACTGCGACGATTCAACGGTTGTCGTTTGTTTTTGGAAGTACAAATGCAATAAACTCGAGAGTTTGGTCTTTGCAAAGGACGCTAAGCTGCTGTTTTCATGCTTTAGTACGCTCCCCTCTGAAAGAAAGGGCCCACCTGTAGCGAAGTCTTACTTTCTCTCTGCCTCGTGCTTTTTTTTTTTTTTTTTTTTTTGCCATGGTTGCAGCACGCTTTTACAGCATTTCACATCTTTGGAAAGGCGCAGAAGGCGTCGAACGACCGGCCGTAAGACGAAGACGCGCGTTTCGCGATTGAA
Organism: Amblyomma maculatum; assembly: GCA_023969395.1. Classification (NCBI taxonomy): domain Eukaryota; kingdom Metazoa; phylum Arthropoda; class Arachnida; order Ixodida; family Ixodidae; genus Amblyomma; species Amblyomma maculatum. The sequence goes on along the minus strand of JAJIZL010020091.1, from coordinate 169,271 downwards.
ACAAGGGCGAATGAAACTATAAAGGAAACTGTCTCGGCTCTCTCAAAAACAGGCTGGGAAAAGAAACAAAACCAATAAGAAAAAAAAGTTTGAAAGACAGGCAGCAGCCCACTCGGCGCTTAGCGCGTAGGGAGAGAAATCGAAAAAAAAAAAAAGAAAGAGAAAGAACTAAGCACTTCGCTGATTACCGCACAAACCATTTCCCGCGCTTCTGTTCGCAACAGAATACAGGACCCTCCTCCCCCCCTTTTCGTCCCCCGCCCTCTCCCCTTCGTTCTCCGCGACTAAGCGCCTCACGTCGTCGTTTAAATGTCTCACGTAAGCGCGCTTAGCATCACCGAATTACACATTCATGGTTCATCGACACGTGCCAACAGTTCTCGATCCCTCCCCTCCACTCTCTACGCCTTTCTTCCCGATGTGCTCTTTACTTAGAAAGAACGTCGTCGTCTTTACCCTCGACAGCCGGCACCGTCGTTCCGTTGCAATCCTCGTGATAGAAGGGTCTCACGCAGCAAGCGCAGCATGGCGTCCGTATTTATTCCCTGGGCTTCTTGCCTTGTCTCTGTTTGCGTCCAACGGGTGTGTGTGTGTGGGAGGGGGGGGGGGGGGGGGGGTGGGGGGAGGGCGGGGGCGGGGGGTGGGGGGGGAGGTTGGAGGAAGGATGAGGCGGTAGGGATGGAAGGAAAAAGGAAGCATAGCTAGGCGCATTTCGTCTGAACAAAGAAGCCGAAGCGAAAGAAAAAGCGCGCAACGCTCCGGCGCGGGATAGGTTGGCTAGTGCGCGCGCGTGTCTGGAATGCGTCTTTTTTGCGACCTGAGGAGCGCGATCGTACCTCCCCCCGCCCCCCCCCCCCCCCCCCCCCCCCCCCCTCTCATTCGGTGTTTTTGTCCCTTTTGGCGGCGTAAACGGGAGAGCTCCCCGTCGAAACACTCGCACACCGGCTGCTGGTGACAAAAAAATTGAGCAGGTCGTTTGTACGCACCGTTTGCGACAGTTGAAATAAAATCGAGTGTTGGAGGGAGCGAGGAGGGTGGACTGGCGTCAAAGGTTGCCTTTTTTGATTGCGTTCCACGATGTACAAGCTAGGCTTGACGAAGGAAGCCATATTTGCTTCAGGGATCGTTTTAGGCCGACCATTCCTCCCAGAAAGCCTCTTCATGCCACTTGACAGGTTAAATTATAGTGGACTACAAACAACATCTACTTTGCTGAGCATAGGTTCTCGAATATTGGCAACAATTGTTCATTTATTTAACGGCGAATTACTGAAATATCTCAGGCTTTGATTATAGCCATATAGTAGCCTTCCATCGACGCCAATGAAAACTATTCCTAGTTTTTTTAGTGCGTAGCACTACTAGCCGCATTCACGGATTTCGCAGATGTCTGTCCAAAGGCGCTCACTCTCTTTCTTTTGGGGAACTTGAAATGGATAAAGAGAAGGTGGCGACGCGCGCGTCGAACGGATCAGCATTAAGGAGGAGGAGCGGCCGCACAGCTGCCGCAGAAGCCACTCTCTCTCTCTCTCTCTCTCTCTCTCTCTCTCTCAGTCCATTCATCTCTCAGTGAACGTGAAGAGGAGGAAGGGAAAATGGCGCTGCCCGCATCACAAAACACTGAGGGGGTGGAGCGGCCGCATGGATGCACCCTGTGAGAGAGTAACCGCCGTATTCACAAACACTCCTTCACTCGAACTTCAACTCCAAGCGGCCCTCGAGGCCTGTTTTTCGTTTCACAAAGCAATCTCCACTCGAATCGCTCCTCCAGCAGCGGAGAAAGCTTGAGTTTTCTCGAGAATCTCGAGTCTGCGACGACGCTACCTTGGCCGCTCCTCGACCGCCACTCCGCTTGTAAACATGGCCGACATCGCATCGCTCGCTCGCTGTGTGGAATTCGTTCTACCGGTATACCAAAAAGTTTCACGAAAGAAAATACGACAAGGATGCACCGAACCTTTCGCTAAAGCATCAGCTGAGAGTGACAGTGACCCGGGACTTCTGGCACGCTATCGTTTTACGAATGCGGCCATGGCTAGCCTACGGCTGTCCCTGCCGCTCACGCCGAACATGAGCCTTGTATACATGAGCCCGACGCAAGCGGGTCGGGTAGGGGGGAGCCGGTTGTCGAGCTGAGCCAGCCCGACCCGTTCGGGTTTACATGAGCTCGTTTCTGTCCGGCAAAGATCGCTACTACACCGTGCGTCGAGCAAGAAAACCAGGCGCAGGCAGGAGAGGAGGAAAAGGGGGAATGTTCAGACGAACAGCTCACGGTCCCGTCCCCGACAAGCAAGGAGGCAAGAGAGGAGGTGCCTGCCCGACGCGTCAGAGTATACATGCCCCTCGCCCATCGGGTAGGGTCGAGCCAACCCACCCCCTGCAGTCGGACTGGCGGGACCCGACCCGACGGACCTTTAGCTCGACCCCCTAGCGTATACATGAGCCCGATAGCCGGTTTTTAGCCCGACAGGCCTCCCCGACCCGACTTTGTCGGTCTCATGTAAACCCCCTGATGGATAACCGTGATCAGCCACCGACGTCTGTAGCCTTGTATACATGAGCCCGACGCAAGCGGGTCGGGTAGGGGGGAGCCGGTTGTCGAGCTGAGCCAGCCCGACCCGTCCGCGTTTACATGAGCTCGTTTCTGTCGGGCAAAGATCGCTGCTACACCGTGCGTCGAGCAAGAGAACCAGGCGCAGGCAGGAGAAGAGGAAAAGGAGGAATGTTCAGACGAACAGCTCACGGTCCCGTCCCCGACCAGCAAGGAGGCAAGAGAGGAGGTGCCTGCCCGACGCGTCAGAGTATACATGCCCCTCGCCCATCGGGTAGGGACGAGCCAACCCACCCCCTGCAGTCGGGCTGGCGGGACCCGACCCGACGGTCCTTTAGCTCGACCCCCTAGCGTATACATGAGCCCGATAGCCGGTTTTTAGCCCGACAGGCCTCCCCGACCCCGGTCTCATGTAAACCCCCTGTGTGTTGTTTGATCGTCGCATCGTCGCATTGCGCGTTTGTGGCACGGGCACATTTCAATAAGTCGTCTCTGGATAAATGGATAACCTTTTCGGAGCCCACCGAGTGCAAAGTTGAGGCGCTATTTGGCCAAATGGTGAGCTCGCCCGCGGCCGGAGTCGAGCTGCGGCGGCGCACTTTCCGTGGCTCGCCCCGCGCGCTTCCGCAGACAGCGCCGAACTTGTAGGGGAACAGCGTGTTGTATCCAGCTGGTGAGCACCGGAGGCGCGGTGGGATTGTGCGGACATAAATGGCTTGCCCGTCGCCCGAGGGTACGTAGTACGTCTGCGGACGCGCGGCCGGCGCGGCGCTGTTGAGGGAGCGCGTTGGTGTGCTCCTCCTACGGAGGGATATTCGCGGCCGACGAAGAGCATGGCTCTTCAAGCACGTTTTCAATTAGGGCTCCCTACTTGTTTGGAAACCGCACGCGGCATTTTCTTCTGGAGGGTCGAATTCAGCGTGCATGAGCTGCAATGCGCTGCGAAGCAGCACGCATGTTTAGCTCGCCTCCGAGCAGGCCAGAGCCATGCTGGTAGGAGTTCGCGGCTTGTACTTTTTTTTTCCTGCAATGTATTTTGACGTCCGGCAATAAAAAAAAAGCATGGTAAAAAAAATTGTTGGTCAAGCCTGTCAAAAAAAAAATAAGAAACGTCTGTCAAAGCCTGCCAATAAAAAAAAGGCAAAGCGGCAAAGGCCGAGCGTAGATCTCACACCAAAAAATAAACCGAAGTATTCACACCATTTCTCGAAGCTGACGTCACCAGCAGCGACTGTTGCCAGATGCGACAACATTTTCAGCCATTTTTCAAAGCCGCCCTTTTCATCCAGCCCACAAAACAAGTTACACTATGCTGTTAACGTCGAGGTCGGTTGCGAAAGTTGTTTAGAAGACTTGACATGAAAAACTGAGCATGTTACATTGTTCAGCACGGAGTTTTCGGGCCAAATGTTCATCTTAATCTCGTCCCCTTATGCCACTTGCGCTGCTCCGAAGCCTTGTATACATGAGCCCGACGCAAGCGGGTCGGGTAGGGGGGAGCCGGTTGTCGAGCTGAGCCAGCCCGACCCGTCCGGGTTTACATGAGCTCGTTTCTGTCGGGCAAAGATCGCTGCTACACCGTGCGTCGAGTAAGAGAACCAGGCGCAGGCAGGAGAGGAGGAAAAGGAGGAATGCTCAGACGAACAGCTCACGGTCCCGTCCCCGACCAGCAAGGAGGCAAGAGAGGAGGTGCCTGCCCGACGCGTCAGAGTATACATGCCCCTCGCCCATCGGGTAGGGTCGAGCCAACCCACTCCCTGCAGTCGGGCTGGCGGGACCCGACCCGACGGTCCTTTAGCTCGACCCTCTAGCGTATACATGAACCCGATAGCCGGTTTTTAGCCCGACAGGCCTCCCCGACCCGACTTTGTCGGTCTCATGTAAACCCCCTGCGAGTGGAGGAGGCATTCTCGAGGAGAACTTGTCGGAGGAAACGCCGAGGGGCGTTCATGAATCCGAATCGGCCCTGGAATGGAGTAGCGGCTGTATTCTCCGCTCCAACGAGTGGAGGTGGAGCGTCGAGTCGAGGCGCGTTTGTGAATACGGGCGTAAGACAGTGGGAGAGGGGCGTGTCTGTTGCGGGCGTGGCGGCCGTCACTGGGCAGCGTTGCACAAGTGAGTGTACTCCGGAGTGAGCAGTCGTGCGTCGCTCGAGCGTCCTCAACTTCGCCATCTCTCCCCTCGCATGAGTCACTCCTCAGCTTTCACGGACAGCAGACGTTCACGCGGGGTGCTCCGTTAATTTCGGCTTCGAGCTGTTCGCCGCGTCGTGATTCGTGAAGCAGCTTACGCCCGTGTTCACAAATGGGCCTCGACTCGGCGCTCCACCTCCACTCCTAGGAGCGGAGAATATAGCCGCTCCTCCACTCCAGGGCCGATTCGGATTCATGAACGCCCCTCGGCGTTTGCTCCGACAAGTTCTCCTCGAGAATACCTTCTCCACTCGAAGCCGGGCAAGTGGCGTATGGGAACGAGATTAAGGTGAACTGTTGGCCCGAAAACTGCGTGCTGAAGTGTGTAACATGCACAGTTTTTCTTGCCAAGTCTTCTAAACAACTTTTGCAAGCAACCTCGACGTTAACAGCGCAGTGGACTTGTTTTATAAGCTGGATGAAAATGGCGGCTGCGAAAAATGGTCGAAAATGTTTTTGCATCTGGCAACAGTCGCTGTTGGTGACGTAGAGGTTACGCAGAACATGACGTGGGCTTCGGAAAATGGTGTGAATACTTTGGTTTATTTTTTCGTGGGGGATCTACTCTCGGCCTTTGCCGCTTTGCCTTTTTTGTTATTGCCAGGCTTTTACAGACTTTTTTTTTTATTGCCGAGCTTTGGCAGACATCAAAATATATTGCAGGAATAAAAAAGTAAACGTCGCCAACTTCTACGAGCATGGCTCCTTCATAAGGCTCGGGCGGCTTGGGCGCGAGCAGTGAAAACAAGTGTGCTGGCCTGCTTCGCAGCGCGTTACAGCTCATGTACACTGAATTCAACTCTCCAGAAGCAAATGCCGCGTTCGGTTTCCAAACATGTTGAGAGCCCTAATTGAAAACATTCTTGAAAAGCCATGCCCTTCGTCGGCCGCGAATATCCCTCCGTAGGACGGGCACACCAACGCGCTCCCTCGACAGCGCCGCGCGTCCGAGGACGTACTACGTACCCTCGGGCGATGGGCAAGCCATTGATACGCGGGTACAGCACAGATGTTCACACAGTCCCACTGCGCCTACGGTGCCCCCCAGCTTACTGCATGCAACATGCGTTTCCCCTCACAAATCCGCCGCCGTCCGTGGAAGTGCGCAGGGCGAGCCACGGAGAGTTGCGCCGCGCCGCTGCTCGATTCTCGAGCTCACCATTTACGGTCAAATCGCGCCTCAACTCTGCACCGGTGGGCTCCGGAAAGTTCTCTATTTATCCGGTGACGACGTGAAATGTGTCCACGCCACACACGCGCAATGCGATGATGCGACGATCAACACAGCACACTAGCTTCAGACGGGAAGCTTCACCAGCCAAGAAAATAATAATAAAAAAAAACGTCACAAATTTCCTGTTCAAGCGGTATCCTTCCTACATAAGGCTTGATACAGGGAAAACTTCATGATCTTCCACTTCTGCAAGCTATGGCTCATATAAGTCTCTACATGGAATCTTTTATGGATGACGTCTTGTATGTAAAAGGTGAAATGCGCAAGCCTAAAATGTGTGGAGTACAGTCTTTTTAAGCATAACCGCCTTGTATATCCATACACTATTCAGCCCTAGTCCAAGCACGATACTACGACAGAGCGGTAAATTTTTAAAATGCATGTTCTATCAGGACCCTAGCGTTTTTTACGAAGGACTTTTAGTATTTCCCAGATTAGAGAGCTTTCGTTTCCAGCGTTTTTACATGATACAGGAGAGTTAGCTCCTTGTTGAACGTTAAGCCAAGACATTTGTGCTCACCTTTTACAGGTAATTCGGATTCGTTTAGATATATGGTGGGATCTGCCTGCAAGTGTCGCTTCAGGGCGAAAATAACAGCCACTGTATTTTGCGGAGAAAACCAGAAACCAGTTTTGTCTGCCCAAGTACCCAGTTTGTTTATGGTCAACTGTAATTATCTTTCACATGATGATACGTTTGAGGATGTGCTAGCTGTCTGAAGATCGCCAACATAGAATGAATACATGATGAACCTTCGAATTATTTTGCCGAGGGAATGGGTGTAGCACGCTTCCCCTTGTGGCGGTTTCCGCGTGTCGGAGGCAGTGGGCCATCTCCCCGCAGTGCCGAAATCCCGTGAAGTAAGTGCCACGCGTGTGTTTCCCCGTGTGCCGGCTCCCCCTGCTCACAATCCCCTCTCACCCCACCCTTCTTGTCGGCAGTCGAAAAAGCCGGAAAGCAGGGGCGCCCGACCGCCTCCCACAGAAGTTTTTAGCGGGCGTCTTGGCGACGAGCTTGTGCGCGTTTCCTTCTTCTTTCTGTTCGTGAAGGGCGCAACTGGGTTATGCGAAAAGGAGGAAAATGGCCTTTTCTTCCCCATTCTTTCTTCGAGCGTTGTACAAATAATTTCTATGCTTAAGATACAGCAAAGCCTTTGGTTTTGACAACATTTTTTTCTATGTCGAAAACAGCAGCTGGTGGTTGTTAACCGACTAAGTACATATAAGTAGTGGCGGTCCATGGCGTGTGAACACTGTAACAGAAAATACGTGAACATGTCATACGGCTACTACAGGAGTCTAATAAGCCTCCCGGCGTGTCAAAGTTCAACATGCTTTTTTTTTTTTTGAGAGAGAGAGTGCAACTGGATAAAAAACAAAATAGCAAAGCTCAAGGTTTTTGTCTAATCTTAGCGGCACTGTCCGCTGCAATGAATAGAAGCTATCTTGAAACCAATTAAGAGGTTTCTTTTTTGTTTCGAAAAGAGCCAAATGCACCTTGGCGGAAAGAAAGCAAAATGCAGTTTTATTTTTTAACCACAGCAACACATTGGAAGGCTATAAGTGGCAGCTTTGAAGATCTTTGAGCAAACTAAAAATTGCAGCTGAACTTCACCTAATTAGGTGCCCAGATTTGACTCTTTTCGGGAAAAACAAATGCGTTCTTAGTAGGGTCTTTCTATTTTTTCCTTGTTTTTTTCGCGCTTTAAAATTACAGACAACTCGCTTTGCGAACACTTTTGCTTGGGAACAGAACTGTGTATCTTAGGAAATGACAATTATATACGAATCACATATTTGACGATTCACATTCCTTGAACATTGGATTAAAGCGCTTTTTGAAAAGTAGCTGCCGCTTTCTTGAGTGACATGGACACCAGGCCATCATGCAGCCGCAAGAATGGGCGCTCCCGGCTCTCCTCCGCGAGCGCTCTACGGCCGCATGGCCGAAAACAAACTAACCAACACTAACAAAAAGCAAAAAAGAGTAGCACGCCCTCCTTACCCTCCCTCCTTCTCCCCCGCCCATCCTCTCCCAACCCTCTCCAATGTTCCAAGGAGTGAGGAGGGGTTGTCCGCAGTGGGAGAAGGAGAAAGGGATTCTAAAAGCGCGTGGACTCGAAGGCGGGGGAGATAACGCATTTACAATACTGCATGGGAATAGTGACCTGGGTTTCGACACTTTCTTCTTCGTGCACCCCCCGAGGGAATTCACTTTTATAACAAAGTGTATTGTGCTTAAAATACAGCCTTGAGGTACTCCGTTTTTCCGAATGAATTTTTTTGAAAAAGTTGACCCTAGGCGCACAAAAGAGGAGCAGTTACACAAGAAATCTTTTAGGCAGTTAGGCATTCTGCTACAACTCCAGGCTGTTTCATATGATTTCTCTAGGTCAAAAACAAACATCAAGACAGTGTTGATTGTGTATAAAAGGTTGCCTAACAGTATTTTGAAAGCAGACGAAATGGTCGGCTGTGGTGTAGGCCTTTTCAAAACCACGCTGCTGTGTATCGAGACACTTAGGCGCTTTTAGCACGAATATTATTCGAATGTTCAAGACACTTTCGAAGGATTTTGCAGACACCTCGTCGGGGCTACAGGTCTATAGCTATTAGAGCATGATGGTGGTTTGCCTGATTTTGAAAATGGAACGATGACGGCTTCCTTCCAACCTTCGGGTATTTCCCCAAATGCCCAAATTTTGCTTAACAATCTTGAAAGTGCTTCGATGGAAGGTTCAGAGAGATTGGTTAGAATGTGACAGATAATTGCGTCAGGGCGGGGTGCAGTCTTTTTTACCAGCTGAGTATAATTTTTGAAGTGAAATTCGTTTGTTGAAGGGCTCATTTGCACTGTCACTTTTCGAAAATTATCCTGTGTTGGGTACCTGCTAGAGTGTCCCTAAGGTTGTTTTTTTATTCTTTACATTCTTTTAAATAACCCATGTTGCGAGTTTGCTTTACCATTTATGAGGACTAAGGAATTGCTAAGTGTGCTGCCTTCATAACACAATCTGTGAAAGCTTCAGTAGGTTCATCTGAGTTCAGGTTATCAGAGGTAATTTTATCTAGGCTGACCTTTTCTCGGAACAGCTCCCAGTCGGCTAAATGCAGCTTCCAGCGTCGCGGCTTTGCGGCGATAATTTGTGGTGAAGGTGCAATACTGAGTAGAACAGGTAAATGGTTGCTTACATAGCTGTTATCTAGCACATCCTATTTAAAATCTGTGAAAACGGTGGGTGAGCAGAAAGATAAATCTATACAAGTCGTTTTTATGAGCCAGGTGAGCAATAGGTTGGTTTTTCGGTGTTGAGAAAACAAATACAAATACTATTACACAATATCATATCGTCTATGACATGACCTCTAATATCGGTTCTTTAGGTTCTACAAAGCTGGAACGTACATTAAAAAACCTCCGATTATTAGAAACGGCTCGGAAAATACTCTAAAAGATCTTCTATTCCATGAATACTAAAAGTAAGGCGTGGTTCCATATACATGCAGCACACAGTTATTGTTTTAGACGCTTGTATAATGAATGCCAATGCTTCAAATTGAGTTTTAAGTTTGTGTTCTCGAACGCCATCCGATATCCTGCCATTTATATGAGCTAAAGTCGTCTGCAGATTTAAGGTATAAAAGTAATTGCGTATAAATGTTTAGAGAAAGCTAGGTTTTATTTTCGGGCACCTTGACTGGGGTTTCTCTTAATTTTTGTCGACGTATGGAGCTATGCCCACTATGCGATGTCGACGGCACAGGAATGTCTGCGCTTGTGTCCTCTGTGTCTTCTGATGCGCTGGGCGTCCGCGTCAAACGGACATGGATGGTCGTGTTTGGCTTCACCGTGTGGGAAGAGGCATTGGAGCCCCCCGACCTGTAAGTCCGCGCACACTGTTTCTCAGGTGGTGGCGCAGCGCTTGCCGCTGACACCAGGGGCACAGGTGGCCCTGCTTCAGGCACACCGCTTGTCACCTGGGCAGCAGCCGGAGAGTGCTGTGGTGCTGTGCTCTCTTGCGCGGTAGCTGAGTAATTAGGTTTCTGCAATGATAAGTATCGGCTCCGTGCTTCCTTAAAGGTTAGGTTTTCTTGTAAATTGATAGTCAAAAATTGTTTTCATTCTGGGCATGAACGGGAGTACGCCGGGTGGTTTCCCTCACAATTTGCACACATATGCGTTTCCACTTCACATTGTTCTGTATCAGGCTCGTGGGAAGCACACTTAGCGCATGTTAACTGACATCGGTAGCCCTGAGAGTCGTGGCCGTACAGCTAACACTAGAGACAACGTCGTTGGTTAGGTATATATATTGTCTAAGTTGAACCTTTATGTAACATATTTCTACTTATTCGGATAGTACGCTTGATATGAATGTTAAAACGATGTACTTCGCGGTGATTTCTTGTTATCACGCGTCATCTTTATTCTGTAAAAGTTGATCACATTTTGGTCTTTCAGGCATTCAAGACGTTTTTGCTCACTTACATATTTGAGACAACTCCGCGAATGGTGTCCAAAGAACGGTGTAGACCTATTTTAATAGAGATATCTCCAAAGGATTTTACGTCTGACAATTTATCTTGCTGATGATTATAAAAAGCTTCCAGAAGAACAGAAGAAGACCGCCGTCTGCCAGTTTGTTTGTTCTTTGTTTCTTTTTTTTTTTTTGCTTATATTCTTTTCCTATGGCGTTTGTCAAAGTCCTGGTAACAAGGAATTGGGATACAAGTCGAGCGGTTTTCTCATCATGTTCGCTATGAACAATGCATAATCGTAGAAAGCTGGTAAGTTTTTTTTTTTCGCTTTTGGATTATGTAAGGTTCGTTACCGCGCACCCACATCACACAGCAGACGGACGGCTTGCTTTTCGCTCCCATCAAAAGCGGCAGCCGCGGCCGGGATTCGATCCCGCATCCTTGAGCACCGCAATCGCGCGCCTCAACCACTGCACGTCTGCATCACTGCGGTGGATCTCTGAGAAAGTGTGCGGCTTCGGTGCGTTCTCATTTTCAAGGGAGGTCGGATAGAGGCAGTTGCAAAGTCATCAGAAATTATGAGTTTGGCCGCGGTGCCAGACACCTATCATAAAACCCAACGAGGCGACGAGACAGGAAATGATGTTCCTGCCCACGCCGGCTGTACACCATGGCTATAACTTAAAAGGACGTAACGCAGGGTGTTTAGCCACACAAGGTTAACCCTAGCCGTCAGGAAGATACAAAAATTAAGAAGATATGAGAAAACAAGATATTTTTGAGAAGTAAGATAGGAAAGCAAAAGATGGAGGGGAGAATAGGAAAAAGCGACTGCGTTTTATCCCGGTCGGGTCAGCCCGGAGGTGCCATCTATGGGAAACGTGAGACAAAGTGGTGTGTTTCCTCTGCCTAGAGGCCTTCAAGGTCCTGATAGTCGGCGTCGGCTGAAGAACTAGGATCCAATCTTCCCCAGACATGGCTATGCCCCGTACGGCTAGGCGTGGGTGCCCGGGATCAGTAGTGTCGCACAGTAACATCGGCTTTGGCAAATGCCCCCTGCTGGGAGAAACGTACATTTCTGGGCTAGTCGATGCTGCATGTTAATTAAACATCGTTCTCGCTACCTATTTCAATTTCGTTCTTAGTAAGTCGGAGAGGCCACAAAATTCCTTATTTCCATTATTCCGTTATAGTAGTGCGCGACCTCAGTTGCAGCTGCCGTATAGCGGTGGGCATGCACTCATCTTTCTACACGGAGATAAAATAACCATCGCTCGGTGTGCCAACGATTTAGCGTCATCGATGACAGGGAAATTCATATTCAGAGTCTCTCGCTCCATTTTCTTTGTGATGACGGGGATACGAGCATCTGCAAAACCAGGCGGGTATTGACTAAATTCGCTACTAATCCTTATGCTTCGCTGTTCCACGTAGCTCACAAGCACAAAACATTTCTTAGCATGACAAGTTCGTCTTGTGGATAATGCATGCGTACGCCAGACGAGGCGCTTTGATGACGGGTGTCTGCCGGTGAAAAGTTCGTTTTTTTTTTTCGCTTGACGCTGTGAATGCAGTGGTGCTTTAGTACTGCCAAAGAGATTTACCCCAGCGTCTAACTGCTTTAATCATGACCCTACGCCGCAAAAACTGGAATTTACTGCACAAAGAGTCAAAGTCTCGTACTGGCAAAATTTTCATCGCGTTTTGAAACGATTATTCCACTTTTCCTATCGCTCCTGGCTGCAACTTTTTCTGGATTTGTTCCCCCGTCATCCTAACCTCCTTTTACTAAATCTTGCTTTCTGTAGTCTGACCATATCTACACCCGTCGGCCGTCGGCTGACCCAATCCTGAGTGGCTACGAGCTTTCACTGTTGCTGACATTGTTAAGGCAAGCTGCGTGCTTATTCTTCGAAGCAGTGTCTATTGCAACAGGGCTGCAATAAACTGACCGTTAAAGCTTCGGCCGAGGCTCCTCTTCTCCTCAGCTCGCGAAAGCCTTATCCGAGTCGGCCCTGGAAGCAGGCGCTCACTCTCAGTACTGCGAAGCTCCAGCGGGGGTTACAGTCCCGGACTGTATACGACGACATCACTATTCTACGCACCAGCTTTGAAGCTCGTCTCGTTTTTTTTTTTTTTTTTTTCTTCAGGCGACGGACACCATGCAGCGGCAAGGCGAAGCAGCGGTCGTTTCTAAACCAAATGACCCTACCCTCTCTCTTTTAGCTCCCTGCGCCGCCCTTTTTCCAGCCCGTGGCGCTGAAAGACGTGGCAGTGCCACTGCACCCAGCGTTAGTGCTCGCCAAACTCTGTTAAGTCTTGGGGCCGCTTGCTTGCGCACCACCGAACAAGCGGTTTTGCTTCTTTGTGCGCCCTCTTGGAGCTATTATTTTTTCTTTACGAGACAGCCGCGGGAAGGCATCCCGAAAAAAGGCAAGGCGCAGCTGATATATAAGGGAGGAGGTCGCATGGGAAGCAAAGGTATCAACGCTGTCAACCGAATGTCCGGCAGAGAAAGCTCAAGGTTGCAGCGTAACAACCGTATCCGTCCCATATAACCCAAAGCAGTGGAAGTTAGGGAAGTGTGTGTGGGGGGAGGGGGTAGAAGGAAGGGGGGAGGGTGGCTCCACCAAAGCATCGCTCGCAAAGAGCGGTCTCGACCAAAGATGAAGGCATCGTCAGCCGAGCTGCAAACAGGAAGCATGCCTTTTTCCCTCAGAGCGTCTTATTGCCCTCATGTCGCGTCAAGAATAGCTGACCGGCAGTTTTCGCTCGGGGGGTTGCGGGAAGCGAGGGGAAACACCGGGCAGCGTATAGGGATGAAGGTAGGGAGGTACTGAGAATTCAAGGAAGAATAAGGTGGAGCAGAAGTCCTGGCTGAAAAAGGGGACCAAAGCGTTGATGAATGTTTCCAAAGGATGCTATTGTGTTCTTTTCTACCGAGGCGTCCGTGTTTTTCGCGCCACAGCTTTAGATATATTGGTTACTTACACTTAGAAATCGTTAAGCAAAAACAATGCGAGGATCCAGGGCTCCTAACTTGTAGCTCACGTGTGCTGGGGCGATCCCGAGAAGGCATCGTGGAGCGCTTCCTTTATCCCGTCCGCATCCCGCTGCCCTTTACTCTTTTCTTTTTTTCGCATTCCCATCGTTGCATTGTTTATCATGAAACTCCGTGTTTGATTTGATGAAGGCGAATTCCTTGATAAGTTTTTGTTGTATCCAGCTTTAGCGGCTTTCGGGGTAAAAAGTGCGAGACGAGGAATTGCAGCTCCATGAGAGGAAAATGAAAATGGCACGAGAAAAAAGTCATCGGTGAAAAATCAATTTATTGCGCACTGTCATTCTTATCGCGTCCCCTTTTATTGCTGCTCTTTGAAAGCAAACAATGATATTTTTACGACGGGAGACAGGAGGGGGTGTGGGGGCTTCTCCAAGCTTGAACTGTATCGGAAATTTCCTTTCGCTTCAATAAAAGAACTGGTGGAAACCTAAGAGACTACAGACGACACAGACACTTGCTTTAATTGATGTTGAGAAACACTACTTCTTTAATATTACTGGTATATTACATTCGAGTGTTCTGCTGCATTACAACAGCACCTGTCACTTCGAATTGTCCTTGTCATGACTGTTAATTCTACCCACTGTTCTATAAAAAAACATACCTGCATTAAGAGCATGGTTTCTTACTACTCCTCGCTGTCAAGGCCGGACAAAATTCATGTTGTGTAAAGTCCTTCCGCGAATTTGATTCTCATTCTACTCATGCATTCATACGTCTAAGGACAGTTGCGAACCGGCGGGGAAGATTACTGATTCAAGTACACATTCTGCCCACGCCAGCTTCGATACTTAAATGAGTATGACACCGTGTTTTGAAGCGCCGGAAGGAATGCGATTGTCTTCCTGGTTACATGCAGATGCTCCCCAGACAATCCTAACCTCTTACGTAGCCGCGAAAATATTTTAATGGGATTTTAATTACAAGCCGGACAAAGACCCCATTTTTCAAGACCTATCGACAGTGACATCTCTGTGACAAAGCGTGTACATATGTAAACAACATGACACCACCAAACAATTATGACGTAGAGTCATCAGAGAAAAAAGAAGTGACGACACGGGGTTGCTCGCCGCGTCTGTGTAGATTGCGCACCCTTCTGCTTGATTGACTCGATCACCTTTCATGCTGTATGCGTTGGTACATGTCACAATTAGTTCACCTGGCATCGACTCCGCGGCCGACGTGTTTTACAAACACAATGTTGTGATCTTAGTGCGCGCGCGTGCGTACATTCATATACATGGGGCTGTGCAAAGGGGAAGCAGAATTTGCAGTTTGCTCGTGTTTCATATTACGCCGGATTCGTATAACTTGAGCCATGGTGTACATGGTGACTGACATATACTGAGACACCAATGGCGTGCTTGCACAAGCGTGAAGCTTTCGGTTATGGTGTCTCCCACGGGCGCGCCGGGAATGGAACTGCGCTTCACCCCTAGGCCTAACCGGTTTCGCATCAAAGCGGCAGCGTACGGCACTTCAGAACAAGCTAACGCACCAAAAGGCTTTTGCTAACACTGTAAAAAGCACTGCACTTTTGCACCGCTTTATTCCCAATCTATTTGTCATTGAAAGTCCTCTAAAGGGGTTGTTATGTACGCGAATACCAGCGGTCTACGATAAATTAGCTCAATAATGGCAGCGTTTGGGCGAGTTTAAATTAGCGACTGCGAATATCGCATTAGCGGCGCCAGATGGTGCCACCTGCATGGATGGCGGCACGCATGCCTACCGCTGACATTCCCATATGTCAACCGACAAGCTTTCGTCGCTGCTGCTTCGTGCTTCGTTCCTCCAGTCACTGGAAAGCGGGTCGAAATGAAGGCGCCTGGCAATGTCGTCAACGTCCGCGTCATCGGGCGAAATAACGTTGATGTCCGAAGCTACGCTGAAGCGCCGCTCGACGAAGATATTTTCCTGGAAGTGCGATCGAACGCAAGCAGACGACAAACGCTATCCGTATACGTCTTTATATTCAAATTCCACGTCATCACCAGTCTTGCCAGTATCAGGCTCTCGTGTGGCGAGTTTTCGCCAATGCTCTCTAGTTTTTGATAGTTCTCGCATCTTTGGCGTCATCGGGTGCTCAAGCTCGGAGAGATCAGAACCGAAAATGGTCCTGATAAATTCACTGATAATTAATTAACTGAGCGGTGCTGGGGATTTTCGTGTTACAGTCCCTCTGTTTTGGCCCGTGGAGAATCGATTAACGCAAAATATTGAAACAGAAAATGTACGTGTCTATACTCCTTTAAGCTAAAAACTTCCAGGTCACTGCGCTCCTTACCGCAGTATATTCGAATGTGCACTTACGCGATTGCCGCACGAACGACATTGTTTATTCATGCACGTCAGGTGCCATCGGTACTTCAGGTAAATGAACGGTTAAACTGCTTAATGACAATGAAACTGCATTACAAAGCCAACTTAAAACAATGAACTGAAAGGCAGTTTGTCCAGAATATCTGAATGCATTGTTTCGCAATGCGAGAACGAACCCGCGCAGAGAGAACGCGCGCGCGACATTAAAAACCAAACAAAAAAGGCGGCGACTGTTTTGCTACAAGCTGAACGACCCATGAGCTTGCTGATACTGTTGATACCACGCCTCTGGAGATAACGTTGCAGCCAAGTGAGCAGAACTAGTAATGCGAACATAATCTTTGTATATACATCAAAGAAAACGTAGGAGGCAGGAACAGATAATGAAGCAAAACATATTTTCTAAATCTTCCCCAGTGCTTTTTCTCTCTGTTCCTCTTCATTTCTTTTTTACACTGCACGGAGACTTCGCTCGCAATCTACTCGAACGTACGTGACTCAAAAGCAACTCACGTCCGTTCATACACCTGCTACGAAAGCGGGCGTTCCTCTATAAAACTGGGAAAAGCCAATTGAGAGGCATCTGCATTATTGAATTTCAAGAATGAAATCTGGACGCTGCTGCTGCGACGCTCGCCATCCGCCGCTCTCGCGTACGACAAAAAAGAAAGACAAATGACCAAAGAAAAACAAAAAAAGAACAGAAAGTTGAAAAGGCTACAGCCGAAGACAAAGCATGCCTGCCGTGCACGCGGCGAAGCAACCGTCTTGAATGTTTTATTGGCTGTGCCGAGCCACTGAATTGCGACGATAATACGGCTGCGTTGCTCTGAGAATCAGTCAGGTGCATGTGGGCGAAAACGGTCGTGCGGCACGACAATCAAAGGAAGCGTTTCTTGAAAGAAAAAAAATCTCGAGAAAAATTGAAAACGAGGGGAGAAAGCGAGCAAGGGGCAATGGCCATTGAATGGGTGTTTGCTTATTTGTGTATTTGTATTTGTTTTTACTACGGTTTGTTCGACCGATCAGCCTTCGCAGAAATCGTTGGAGCGTGTATAAGAACCGTTCATAAACAATTATTGGGGCCCATTGATTGGAATTTGCAGAAAAAAAAAGAGTTCTGTATTTGCGTCCTCTAGAGTTCATCGGTAAGGTCTAGGACAGGCGTGTGCATAGTTTATGCCGCGCACTGTATTAAGCTTTCTCTAAGATTGGATATTTTTCGCACTCGTGTGAATGTTTTAGATCCAGTTTAGACTTACTGCGTACGCTGATTGCTATACTTGAAGGCACTTATCTATTTTCTACTTCAGGGCCAGTAGGCCTCTCTTAGTTTGAAGGTCCTTAAATGAAAATCCTGGGCAGGTGTAATGCAACTCCGGGCTGTTATACGTTCGGCGCTTCTAAGTTCCGGCGTACTAGTTATGAATGAAAAGAGAACAACACAAACAACCACGACAAACTGCCTCATTCACAAGAGAGTGCACAA
Organism: Amblyomma maculatum; assembly: GCA_023969395.1. Lineage (NCBI taxonomy): Eukaryota > Metazoa > Arthropoda > Arachnida > Ixodida > Ixodidae > Amblyomma > Amblyomma maculatum. The sequence continues at coordinate 151,937 of JAJIZL010020091.1, read as the reverse complement.
GGTAATACGTGTAACAAGTAGGCTGAATATGTATTTGGCTTACCCTTGTTAATGTTCAGTCAAGATATTGAACGTCTTATGGAAGGTGTGCAATCTGTATGCGCGCGCAGCATTCAGCCGTGGTTCGCTAGATTAGTTCTGTCCGCGAAGTTTTGAGAACTATATATACATATATATAACGTACCAGCTTCATGGATCAGGTGAAACATGGCCTCACATGAAAATCAAAAGGGGAGATTTCAAGAGACGGCCAATAAACCGAGTTGCGAATCACATTGCTTTTCATTTTAAGGCGTTTGATTCTTTCGCTGCCTTGCATTTCCTTTTTTTCGTTGGTTCTTTTTATAGCCACGTCCTTGGCTATTACGAATTTTCAGTGACGCGCCTTGCCGCATCAGGTAGCGGGAAGGAAGCGTAGTTGTTCAACAGAACAGGCCGCTGTATTACGTTTTTTTTTTTTTTTCTTTTCCGTTTCCAGGTTTTGAACTTTTCCCTCAACCCCGAGGACATCGATGCCTTGAATAGTCTTGACAGACACTTCAGGGTGTGCGTGCTGGATGCGTAAGTATGCTAGCATTTGTTGCAGAATTTTAGACTGACAGTTCCCTAACCTCCATGTTCGTCGGCTTTTTTTTTTTTTACCTTCCTTTTCACAGGGACGCAGGGAGCAAGTATTACCCTTTCAACATTGCCGTTGAAATGCGGCAACACCGTCCGTGTGTTTGTTGGACTGCATTAAAGCTTTCAGTGGTTTCCTTTTTTTCACAACTCGTGAAACTGTTCTTACCTCATTTCAAAGTCATCTGATTAACATTCAGACGAGTAGATCAATCAAGGGGAAATGAGGGTGCTCGTTATAATACATGAAGGAAAGAAGCCAACAGTCGGCGAGGCCAAGGAAAGCGTTGGGGATGGTACTTTTATGTCTTTTTTTTTTTTAATGTTTACTTGGATAAGCACAGAAATTAGTAATGTAATCTGTTTAGGGGAAAGATAATTAGACACAAAGTAGAAGAAAAAACAACGTGCCGATGGTGGGATCCGAACCCACGACCTCCGAATAACGCGTCCGGTGCTCTACCAACTGAGCTACATCGGCCGCTGTCCCCCCTGCTACTTTCTTGGGTATTTATGTTGTCTGTATAGGAACCTTGAGAGTGTTCACCAGCGCCACCCTCAGCCATAGCGGCGGACGTGGGACGTCCTTTGTTACCGCCAGCGTCACGTAGAACGTGATCAAGAGCGAGGGCGAAAGCTGTGCTAGAACCCTCTTACGCTACCTATGGCTTCAAGACTGCCAGAACCGAGACCCCCGTAAGCTACAAGCAGATCAATCAAGGGGAAATGAGGGTGCTCGTTATAATACATGAAGGAAAGAAGCCAACAGTCGGCGAGGCCAAGGAAAGCGTTGGGGATGGTACTTTTATGTCTTTTTTTTTTTAATGTTTACTTGGATAAGCACAGAAATTAGTAATGTAATCTGTTTAGGGGAAAGATAATTAGACACAAAGTAGAAGAAAAAACAACGTGCCGATGGTGGGATCCGAACCCACGATGTGTTTTTTTGTTGTTGTTGTTGCCCAGGACAGCAGCAACGATCGTAATGCCCGACATGAAGAGATGTTTCATTAACCCTGACATTAGTACGGAGAGATGAACTCTTGGGTTATGGATATTACCGGTCTAGACAGTGGTGGGTTGCATGCGTCACCTGAAAACAGGCAGTGCGCTTCAGAAACTCTGTCCCTAGAAACCATTGAAAAAAGGTAGAAGCAGAAGTTATCACTGGAACACTGCAAGAACAGTGTAAAGTCGCCTATTGCCAATGAAACATTTATCTGATCATACAAAATGACTGAAGCTGCGCGTTGCAGCAACCTTGATGCCCTTTTAGCCTCGTGTTTCTTCTAGTCCGAATTTGCCGATACTTGCTTATCATACCAGTGAGTGCTGGGAAAGAAAGGGTTAGATTTAGTACTAGGAAGACCTCGTCTTAGGTCCGTATGGAGACATGCTCTCTACTGGCCAATTCATTAGCAACGCCTCCCTCCTCAACCTTTCATCTCCCTTTGGCCCCTGGTACGATAGCTGGCCAGGAAAATTACGTACTCCAGTGGTGTGCAAGAAGGTAAGGTAAGTAAACGTGGTAACCTAATTCCTGAAAGCAGCAATAAGGAGGGCATTTGAGTACACCCCCGCCCAGGTTGAAATGACTGAGGAGCAGCTGTCGTGCTTCTCATGGAATTGACAAACAACTTGTCAGGGTAGCGGGAATAGTGTCAAAATTGTTGGAGACGCCGCTCCGTTGCGATGGATTTCGCTAATTAGCTCCCAAGTCTAGCCACAGGACAACGCGCGGGACAAAGGCTCGGTTGCCGCGTAGCTGTTAGCAAAAGCGGTAACGGTAGGCAGGGTAGCAGAGTACACTGTACGGGACTCCTCGCGGGTCAGGTCGGCCCTTCTAATTTTATTGCCGTCATCCAGAACCCCAAGAAATAACGGCTCCTATATAGTTAGTCCACACATCGACACTAACCTGAATCACCCGTACTACTTGCTGGCATTGGCCGCCGCCTGGGCGCATGCACAGAAGTTGTTGGACTGTAATATAAGTGCGCAACAAAAACGTGACAAAGAAGAGAAG
>JAJIZL010020091.1:105445-148893 GCA_023969395.1 Amblyomma maculatum | reverse complement strand
CTTCTCTTCTTTGTCACGTTTTTGTTGCGCACTTATATTACAGTCCATCACGGTTCACCTACTCGCCCAATCAGCCGTTCTTCTACAGAAGTTGTCCTTCGCAGTGGCGCGTGTGCGAAACTTTGCCCTGTTTACACGTAACAGTGATATCCGTGACACCAGTAGCGGTGTGGAGCTATGACGATTACAAAGTGAATTTAGAATGCACTTCCGAATCCCTTACATTGCCACCTCTATAAGAACGGAAGGTTGCAAAATTTTTTTGTTTGCTCAGTGTTACCCTGTGCTATTTCGCGACGTTGGTTAATAAGCTCATTACGAAATAACCACTGCAATGCGTTGCACACAGAGGAACCAGAAAGTAGAGCATCATAGTTGTTGCTCTTGCTGAACGAGTCCATGATCGAAAACATGCAGACCTAACAGGCACTGATGGCGCAGGAAAAAAATATTCATGGCGTGTTGGGCGATACCGTTAGCTGCTAATCTGAGAGTTTCGTCCTTATTAAGATGCCCGTTCCCGCCAATGAGGCGGCTTTCGCGTTTTTGTGTTGCAGAGCCAGCGTCTGCTCGCTTCTTCAGGGAAGCAAAGCTTTCGTTAACGCAAACATGCAGTGCATCGTCTGAATTCGACACGTCCCACGCTCGTTTAAGAGGTGAAGGCAAGGAGACCGCAAAACGCCGGCAGGCGAAAGCACATCGCTCCACGTGTGTAAATGGTTCTCTCTTCCCCATGCCGAATAGCGGTTGCATCCGTCGTGTATTATGGTGTTAAAGCAGTTATTTGGGCCAGTTGGGTATGGGTAAGGATAGGAAAGTAACTGCGCTAAAAAGCGAAGAGCACACGAACATAAAAACAGAAGGCGAGCAACCTCACAACTATATTTATTATATCAACTGGGAGGAATATATGCAGCCACCAAGACAAAACGAAAAGTACAGCAACTGAGTGGCGACGCTGTCATTACGTTTCACGTATTTTCAAGGTGTACACTTTTACAGTCTCCAAGTTATTCGGAAAGGTGGCTGACACAACTCTTTTCTTGTTGAAATAAGCTTCCATGACTTCTTCGGTCATGCCATCCTTGTGGCGACAAAATTTTGAAGAACAGCGGCCGGCGCCCCTTTTTCTTTACTTTAGTTTTCCCTCTCTTGCAAGCCTGTAAAATTGAGTGCAACAGAGTGTGACATCAATATTTTTTGTACGTGAGGTATAGCTACAGGTTTTGCATGTACCCGGGCTATGGGTAGGAAAAACTGGATCACTGTTGTCCGATCGGCCACTGCTTCAGCATTCAGCTATGAACAACAGCTAAAGAATAACGAATGACTAGGAGGCGTCGCTATAGTTTTATTTTGCGACGCGAAAATTATTTACGTTTAAAAGCTACACCTATCAAACCCTGAATTTAAAACTCGACCGATTGCATTGCAGCTGTATTTCATTTGTCTTATTTTTCTAAAGCCACGAAATATCCCTGCCAACATGAGCTCCACCTTCGATCTAGATGTTTCCGGTTATTACGCCCCGAATAATGAAATTCCAACTTTGCTCAATACGCAAAAGCGTCAGACCTGTATATGACATTCTACTTGTAATCCAAGGTTGTTCAATATCGATAATCCAACTGAGAGATGGGATGAGATGTCTAGCCAGGACCTACTCGTGCACATGATGTTCACCGGCAGGGTCAATGTCAATGGCTGATGCTCAATCCAGTCGCACCCTGAAAGGAATCCACCTTTACTTCAGGCTGCAACAAAGAATTTTCATCAGCATCATCATCGGTAAAGTGAAGACCGTTTCTGGTTATAGTAAACGCTCACATTAGAAGGAGCGACGTTTCTAAACTTGGTCAGTGATTGCATTTCATCGTGTCACCATGCTTGACTAGTCGAGTTTATGTGGATGACAACGACTGAACGTTAGGCGTGACATCTTGTGATCCATGTCAGAGCTCGGCTACTGTACTCGGAGAGGTTTTACTCTGGGAGCGTCTCCGGCTTCACGAATTAATGGTTAGGTGCTGATTACAGTGGTAGCTGTTTCTCGAGGGGCTTCCGCGGGGTACACACGCCAGGTTCCCAATTAGCGTGATATTAGCTTGAAATATCTTGGTGTAACTATAGCTGACAATTTTTCCTGGAATTCGCATATAGATAAAATATGTTTCGTCGGCGGAAATGTACGGACAGATATAGTATGAATCAGTCTAAAGATCGAGTATGCGTCTATAGTCTTTTACCCATTTACTAAATATAAGTAGAATAGAGCGGGTTGAGAGAAAGGCGATTTATTTATACAAAGTTTTAAATCACAGCCTCCCCCACTTAGCTCATGGAGGGTAATATCATTCAACAGCTTTCAACACTAACAAGAAAAATCGCCTTGACTTTCTCAGTTCTTTGCTTTACCGAGAATTAGATTTCAACCGTTCTCAGTACCTTCCACTTTGTCCACCCGAAAAACTGGACATCATCACATTAGCACCATATTTTTCGAAAACTTATTTATAAATTATTCTTTTTTTTTTCATGCATGGACAATATCCGGTTGGAGTCATTCCATGGCGTTGCCTTGAATGCACTTCACAATTTTTATGTGTACATCTCCTGACTGTGTTCCGTATCTTTTTGTAATAATCTCATCTGCATATGTCGGTCCTGCTTGGACACAAAGGTCTGCAGTATGCACTATAGAAAACAAGTAAATAAATCAATAAATTCGCTACTATTTTAGTAGACAAGCTAGGCAATTTCACGGTGCACACAAGAGATGGCTATAATGGCTCCAGCGGAGCATTAAAAATATGCAGTTCGTAAAAGTAACAGGAATGCAGCTGTTGCGAAAAATAGGGCACCCTGAAATTAAAATAGGTGGAAGTGACAAGCGGTAAGCTGACTTTCGGCAATGCGATCCTGTGTATGCGATCAATGCTTTGAGCAGGGTTGGAAATTAAGCTGAGTCGGATAGCTAGGGGGTAGCTAGACTCCAAGGCACGTTAAAATATACGAAATCAAGGGGCACGAGCAGACGTGGGATGATTATCACTCAAAGGTAGGGAATTTAGCAAATGTTTGAGGAGTGATTGAGAGGAGTAGGATAGGATAGGATAGGAAATACGTTAATTTCTCTGGGAAGGTCTTGTGCTAGTAGCAGAAGAGGTCCATCTTCCGTCTTCTCACAGGGTTGGTGCCCCTATTCCAGGGCTCCGCTGAGCTTCGCTGCTCGCTGGGCGTGCTGGATTAGACCTATTTGGCAATCCAAATCGCCGCTGGAGAGCCGGCTCTCCCACTGTTCAGCACTCGGGTCTTTACGAAAGCTATCGTTATTTCTACATTGCCACGTGATGTGGTATAACGAAGGTTTGCTACCACACCATGGGCAGGTGTCCCGATATTGTGGCGGGAAAATTTTGCTTAGGATATTCAGGTTAGGGAATGTTCCTGTCTGCAGTCTTCGCCAGTACACTACCTCTTGTTGTTTTCGATCCCGATGAGGCGGCAGATAGCGGATCCGTACCCCCTTATAGTAGTTCAGAAAGTCTGAGTACGTAGGGCCGACTCGCTCGGGTAGATCGTCCAATTGGGAGGAAGCTCGGCTCGTGTACCCTCGAGCTACCTCGTCGGCGCGTTCGTTCCCCGCTGTCAGTTTGCCCTGGAACCCAGTAGATGTTGTGTGTGACTTTTGATGGGGTCGCGCTCTGGAGGAGCCTGAGCGCGGCGCGACCTATGTGCCGCGCTCAGACACAGACGGGAGAAAGCGAGCTGGACAGCTACCAGGAAAATATTTGGGCTACTGTTGGAGGGGATGGTGGGAGCAGGGGCAACATTTATTTGTTAAGAAAATGGCGAAGAAACAGAGAGGGAGTCTGTGGAAACGAGGATGCAGAAGAAATCAACATAGGGAACATGAAGCATCTTCAAGCAGAAAAATTACGAGGGGAGATGTACCGAGTCAAGTGAGAAGAGATCCGCATAGATGGGAGAGAAGGGAGAACAATTGACGCTTTTCTACCACTCAAGGCAACGTATCTGCCGTCGAAGGCAACGGTTCGGACTGTAGTGCTACAGAATTTCATCAATTTACCAAGAACCGTTAGGGTTACAGCAGCAGTAGAGTGCGAAACTATGCGGCATTGGCTCCCCCGCAATGACGGACGGACGGATGGATGGATATCGGTTTCCTCTAGTCCATCCTTTAACTCCAACTTTGAATAAAGCTACCTCGTTGCCTTGTTGACTTTGCAGAATTTATTTTTTCCGAATGCCCATGTTTGAGCGAAAAGCCGATTTTATGCCAAAAGCAATCAATCGATTGTATGGTAAGTTTTCTTCTTTATAGGTAAACAGAAAGGGATTGAGACATTCGATGTTTACTGCAAGTGATGTCACTCGTTTACTTGACGGGTATTTTCTTTTTAATTCGTTGTCGCCAACAAACTGTGATACTCGCTGCAGCAGTATTAAGGCTGGAATAAAATTTTCACCGCCAAAAATACACGCATTGAGCCTGCATTCACCCTAATTGTTCCAATAAGCGTGCCTTCTGAATGCAAGAGTTATGTGTTTCTCTCATAACTTGTGGCTCTGGGACCTGCACCTCCGCTACGCTCAACTGCTACGTGAAACTCTTGGACCTGCAACTAGACCGCTACGTTGTGAGCGAAATATCGCAGGCATGGCGCTGGCAGGATTACAGCTGGCAGCAGACGTGACTGAGCGCTGATTCCTGTACGGTATGTGCGGCTTATTGGCACGCCACATGAGATCAGAACGTTGTGAGGTGCTGCCTACTCGGTTTGCTCATTTAACGTGGGAAGGTGGAATAAGAATTAACCTTCCGGTGCTCGCGGATGCCAAGTGAAGCACGCTACTCCCAGATCACGCAGGCACGTTCATACGGCTTAGGTAAAGCGGGGTCGATATGTAGGGTGACAGCCTACACTGCCGCTTCATACCCTTAAAGGCGAAGCTTTAGTGTCCCTCGTAAGTTTTGACCCATATTCCTTTCCTTCAGGTATAGTACTGACTACTGATAGTGTTTATCCCACCAGGTTCTCCTATAAGAACAGTTTTTTTTTTTCTCCTATCCAAAGCAAACCTGGGACACTCTTTTAATCAGCATTTCTGTAGTCGCAAGTGAAGCAACGCTTATGAAGCAACGCCTGATGAACAGTTATACCTCAAAACAAAGCTTAGAAAATTTCACACCTTCGTAAAAAATTTGCTTCTCAGCTACTTTAACGGCTTACGTTTCCACCCAGCCATAATCACTTGCGATTTCTTTCTTAACTGAATGACGTAAATACTTTCTTGCGTGTTTGCTTTTCTTTCTTGTATTTCTTTGTGAATCCAACTGAAAGGCGCTTGATTTGTCAGCGGAATAGCCAGATCGACTGCGGCAACGAAGAAGACATATTATCGCTCTTCTTGAGCGCGGAGCCTTGGGAGACATTCCAAATTTGTATTCAGTACTTCGTTTCGTAATTCTTAGGTATCGATTCAGCCTGCTGTGGAAAAATCCACTTTCTTCGATGTAAACGAATTACGCGACAGCGCTGTGCCCCTAAGGAAGGCACACGTCGTTGCGAAACAAACTGCGATATCCGCTGCGCAAAGTGAGGGGCAGGTATTCGCGGCAGCTCATCGCGCCGGTTAGTGAAGCGTGCCTGACTTATTTCATCAGCTTCCAGCACGTATACCGGCGGCACACGTGCCTGAATGCTTGCCGAGACGCTACGATTTTGCTTCTTTATTTTACACTCCTTCGTAGCCTCACTTCTTGCCCAGGCGGCGAAATACTGTTTTTAGTCAAGCCACGCAGAAGCCAGTGTAGGCGAAACCGGTTTTGGCAAAGAAGGGTGCATCCGGTTAGCACTAAGCGAGGTAGCCTCATAGCTGGGCAGAAAGGTTGCGTTCCCTTTAATGGACCGAGCGGTAGGGAAAAGAGGAGTGATTTTGTTTTCGCAATTTACGAAGCTCTGCCGAACGGCACGCATGTTGCTACTTCGCCGTCCGTAAGTTACTTCTTTTCTTTTGTAACCAAGAACTGCCTCGCGTTTTAGTTGCGTAACACATTTTATCGTCCCACGTTACATCCAATAAATGCACGCTGTTTACGAGAAAGAAAAATTCCGAACTACATAGTCTTCTGGCAATTTCAGTGTTGTATATTTAAAGCACTACCCGATGGGAGGCTTGTTTTCCTATTCTGGGGCTGCAATTGCAAATAGGCTCTTGAAAGCATCGATCTTGCAGCCGTCAAGTAGGCTTCTTCGGAAGATTACTGTTACGCAACAAAAGCAAAAACCAAATCGGGATCACCGTATAATGGCATTCAACGAATCGACCCGGCACGTGTCGTTCAAAGCGCATGTGCCAACCAGATTCAGCTTACCACAGTCGAACCTAAAGTTCCACAACGCAGCTTGTGAAGAGTGTCGGGTGTTGAGAATCACGATCGAGTCAATAAACTTCAGCGGCATGGCTTCACGAGGCACGCTCAATCTCCGCGCCGCTATTATTTTACATTCCCATGCTAACTGGACTGGTAAATTATTTTGAGGAGGTCCTAGGGTGTACAGTCACCAGTCTAGGGTCAAGTAATCGGCGGTGCAAGTTAGCAAAAAGCGATTGAAATGAAAAGTAGAAAGATGGCGTAAGGTTAGAAGGGTAGAAATAAAATAAAAAACAGTTACCCAGATGGTGAAGTAGTTGACGAATTAATACCAGCATTACATTCAAGATATAAAGAAAAAAAACTCGAACTTGATGGCAACTGCCACCACCCATTTTCCAAGGAGACACCCTTAAATTCTGTCCATCCATCCATCGGGCACAAAAGAAGCTGCTGTCCGGCACTGTGTGATCGACGCGATTCTGTCAAAAAAATATTACATTAGAACCAGCCCCAAAGATTTCGCTTCATCGCTCTTCAGGAACCAAGGACGATAATTGTCAAGAATTTTAAGAGCACTAGCTCTTACTATTTACACTTGCCGGTTTCTCGCCAGCTTCTCCGTCGCCCTCAGATTCAAGATGTCGGCCAACTCGCAAGATCATAGCTACAACATTGCAAAAAGTTCATTGGTGGCATTTAGATTTCTTTTAAGTGCGGTAAGGCGAAATCCTTTCCGCAACTCTGCACTCATTTGTCGCTTTTCCACTCATTTGCTTCTTTTTCTTGTTTGCTCCTTTTTTTCCCCACTCTTTTTGCACAGTTTTGACGTCTGTGGTTGTTTTGACGTCTGTAGACTATGTCGACTTCCTGGGCTATTTTGGCGCCTAATCTACTCTTTTACTCTAGTTAATTAATGAATTATTCCACATCAGCGAAATTTTTCACAGATATTTTTCGCCCTCTATCTCATGAAACCTTCAATCAATTCATTTCTCGACCATGACGGTGTGACCCCTTCCGCGGACGCACAGATCCTGTCCACACTCACGAGTCTACAAAGGCGATCGTCTTAATAATTTCTTAGCTTTCACGTGGGCACATGACAGTGGAATGCACCACTTGGTCCACCATGTGCGACGACATGAAAGCCATGCACCCCCCCCCCCTTCCCCCATCTCTGCATTATCTGCTATACTATCGATCGGCCTTAATACTCCACCTGGGAATGGGGGTGCTTCACCAATTATAAACATAATTTGTGGTAAAATTATAGTCTATCCGTTTAAGGTAAAATGTTCTGAGTGATGTCAAATGAAGCGCCACCACATGGCACATATCATTATTTTTCAAAATAAATCCCAGCCTATGCTAGAGATTTGCACAGATGACCTCGAAACCATGATAGAGTGCGACCTTCGGGGGCAATGGCAGTTGAATTAGGGGTCCTAAAGAGGTGCAGGGGGTACTAAACGAATCATTGTTTTGTGATGTACACTTTGGCAGCAGATTGGATGACCTAAATTTAAATTTTCAAAACTCCAGCTAACTCGCTTAATCGTCCGCGTGCGGCTGTCAAGCTTTCTTTCTTTTTTTTTTTTTTTTTGTAAAATGGCCTGAGCTTTGCCCCTGCACACGAAACGCTATGAGATTAGATATTATAAAATGGTCACGACACTTGAGCATATGTAATGCCTACCATCAACTCTGGGGAAAAAATGCCCGAACAGTGTAAGTGCAACACTTAGTGCAAAAAAGGATATTACCTTCAAGTGAGAAAATTCAAACGGTGTTGATTGCCTCCTACGAAATGATGTTATCGCACATTCGAAGTGAAAATCAGCTGAGCTATTTTGCAATTTTTTATATTGCGTTCTTGTCAGCCGCGTTGGATGTCAAGCTGCACGCGGTTCAGTTGTTTTGCTCACGATGCATTTCATTCTTTCAAATTCAGTGAAACGCGAACAGTTTAAGGTGCGGTAGACAGTTGTTCTAGCTCAAGTATAAAATTTGTAATGCCTGAAAATTGTATTCAAGTCCATAGCATCCTTATGATACGCGTGTTAAATTGCCCCATTGACAGAGAAGCACCGACGCGTTGCCAAAGACGGAGAGTTAAACATCTGCAAGAGGCTCATTCAGAACATGTCACTGAATGGTAAAAATTTTTTGCTATTTCAATATCGCTATAACCATGCTAACCGCGTAAAAATACATTCGCACGCTACTCCGCCAGTAACATCAACTACGAACATGAAATGGCGGCACTTGTTATCGAAGATAATTATTCACAATCTCTGCACATGAATAGATATTTACCTTACTTCGCGAGTTCATTCTAAATGGTGTGTTCCTACCTACAAAGGATAACTTTCTTTCTCCGAATTTTCTTTATACCTCGACAATTCGGTCGCCTTTCGTCCGCTAACTACGTCTGCATTTCCACACAAAACATCCGGAAGAGGTTCACGTACGGCCCCGCAAAACCGCGAACTCTAAACGACGATCCCCTATTCCGTTCAAATTAAGGCGTGAGAGTTTGGACCTAACATAAAGGAATGGCAGGGTGTGCTTTCTTTGCAAAGGCAAACGCAAGGGGGTGCGAGCGTAAAGAACCTGACTTTTACAAAAGAAGTGATGACCCCGTTGGCCAAACACAGCGGCAGGTCTGGCCACTACCGAAAAAACGCGTGAGAATAAGCGATGGAAAGAGGTTTCCGCTGTGCCGCTTATGGCGGAGGACACCGCGGAATTCGCAAAACCCGTATTATCGCATAAATCAAGACCCGAATCTTCGAACGACCGCAGAGCAGCAGCAGCAGACGAGCGAAAGCGAGAGAAAGCGCGTTAACGTGGCGCTCGCACTCACACGGCAGAACGATGTTGGCCGCCCGCGACCAAAACCACCACCGCCGTGCGCGGCTCGCTTTATTGCCTCGCCAACCGTAAATTCTCCGTAGAGCGACCTGCGAAATTAAACAAGTTTCCGCTCTGGAGAAAAGGGGGGAGAGGGGAAGGAAAAGGAGAAGCGTGGACGAGAGAGAAGGATGAAGAGCTGAGAAGGCCACGAGACGACGAAAGGCGAGCCTTTTGTGCCCGGACCCGGGGCCCGCATACTTTCCGTCCCGGCGCCCCTGGCAGCAGCCGAGAACAGGCCATTAAAAGCGCCTCTCCAAGCGGCTCGCGTCTGCCGTGGGCGGGCTTGCCTGTAATGCCTGGCGATGGCCCATCTTCTCAGCCACGGCTGCTGGCCTGGCTTTCTTTTCCTTTTTGCTCCTTTATCAACACAGCCGCCGTCGCGCGGCCTCGAGCGCTATCACCCAGAGTTTCCCTATTTCCCCACTTCTTCCACTACGTACTTAAATGCTTGCATTTGCTATTCCCTCCTCTCCGCTCTTTCCTTCCCTAACTCCTGAACTCCCGCTCTTTGTCTCCGGTCGCGGCTAGGGGAACGTTAGCAGGCTGTCGCCAGCTGGCCAGAAAGCTTAGTTAGCAGCGTACGTTGAATTGAATCGGGTCCCGCTAACGCAGAGTACTTGCCCACGCTTTCTTTCTCCATCTCTTTTCTTTCGTTCACGCGTGCTGCATAAGCGGTTCTTCACTGCGCGAAGCTAGTGGCTTCGCTACGCCGAAGCTCAGAGCCTACAGGCCTGACGATCAGCGAAAATAGGAAGGAACGCGTGGTGGAGAAATTTATTTGAGAAGAGGCACAAGGGAGTGAGGATTGAGAAGGGAGAGAGGAAGAGGCGGTGATAGAAGAGCGCACGGACGCCTACACACTGTGCGCTGCGATGGATATCAGTTCATTAATTAAGCGCGCGCGCGCACGGAGCTCTGTGCTGCGTTTGCCCTTCACGTCGCTACGACGTTCGAAAGACGGCCGCGATAGCGCCGAGGTTCCAGATTTAATTATCTGCACTTTCCTGAAAAGCGAGCGACTGAAATAACCCGATAGAGAAGGGGGTAAGGTGCGCGACCTCAAAAGTCAATGAGGTGCAGGCGTGCTTCATAACAGAGCTAGATAAAAGCGGAGCCTGTTTATCTAAGTAGTCTCTTTGGGCAAAGTAACGAGGACCGTCTACACCACAGTATCAAACAGTTGATATACCTTACCCAGTCACTTTCAATTTCTTGTGAATCTTCGGCTTATCCTGAAACGTTCATGTAGCAATCACGTGGACGTTTTACTAATGGAGAAGGAGCGGGTTGGGGGGGTGGGGGGGGGGAGGGGTGTAACAGCGAGAGCGCTTCTAGTATGCGTATACGGGTACACTACACTGCACTATACTGCACTAAACACACACACACACACACCCACACACACACACACACACACACGCACGCACGCACGCACGCACGCACGCACGCACACATAGAGAGAGAGAGAGAGACGTAGCTCGAGCCAACACTGGGCATATTTTCTTTTGTGACATGTGGCAATGAGTGGTGATTTCGATTCTTTGCGGCCGCTTCTAGGGACCTGAGTTTCGCCAACACTCGATAGTTGACGAAAGTAATGTCCCAGTTAAATGTCTACAATATGTATTTAAATCTGCACTATGCGTAAAAAAAACATTTCAGTATTGACGAGTCGAGCTGTTAGCTCCCAGACAAAGTGAACATAGCGTCATTTGTGCGCTTTCGAGACTCGAAATATAAATAGGCTTAGAGAAACGGAAATCGATGTTTACGCCCTTTTCTTCGCTACTGTAGGTCACTCAGAGCACTCGCTGTTGTGCGTAGCAGCGCAATTGCGCTTCAGTTGAACCTATGCTGGATAATGTACAACTCCAATTCCTGTTCTGAAATCGAAGTGATTGCTGCAGTAGTGTGTGCCGTCGTATAGCGTACGCCGGTCACAGATCTTAAGCGAAAGCCATGCATATCCGGTCACATATCTTAAGTGAAAGGTTGCATATCTATATTTTTAAGTGAAACTTGACTCACGGAAGGCGCCAGCAGGAGGTGTCCGCTGGACGTGTCCACAGAATGTGTACGCGGGAAGTGGCGACAAATAACCACAACTTCTTACCAGAATTGTGTCGAAACATTTCTGTGTTGGGCTCAGGTTGGCGTAATACCATTTCACTTCCAATTTACCATCCATCTTCTAGTCAACTTGCAGGTTAGTTTGTGATAGCGATTTTAACCGAGCACTAGTATACCTCCAACTTTAGGCCTTTAGTAGTAGGTCTTAAAGGCAGCTTAGGCGCCCTCCATGAAGTGTGATGGCTACTGCACCTTCCCTCTGTTCAAAAACCAATTTTAAACTCTGTGCAAGTGTCTCAGTTATAAACCTACTATGACCACGAACTTTCACCTCTTTCATATGTATCATACCCATCATCGCCATAGTTCACTTGTGTTCGGAAGATCGTGCGCTGAGTTCCAGCTAAGGCCTGGAATAAAGACGTTTTGTTCGAGCGGTGACTCACAAGTGGTGGTGGTGCGGGGTCCCCGCAGCAGTAGGTGTATATGTCGGCTGTGCGCAGGTACTATCGCCGTCGTCCATAGTGAAGGGCTCTGAAGACAAGCGAAGGCCGGAACGAAGCTCCAGGGGGACCGTAGATGGCTGCAAAGGGAGGCTTTGGGCATATTAAGGGAACCTCCGGCACTTGTGATTTTGCAGTGATCCCATCATGCATTGATGAAGTTATCTTGAGCTGGGACTTCTTATCGTCGATGTCTGCTCTCTCCTGCGCGACCACCTCATTCACATGGCGGACGCTAAACTCGAACCCGATTCTGCTTCTTCCCCCATGCGTGTGCTTGCTGTACTTGACTAAGTTTTAAGCACCGGCGGTGAACAGCTCATCATTGTTACACTACATTGTGCTTTAAGTATGCCAGCCCCATAGTGGACCTGCGACGGTATGGCGCTTGCCTCTTTCCTCACCTGTTTAAACAGCGGTTGTGCGATTGTCGCGGCACTTAACACTCGCACCAAGCCTTTATCATTGCCAAAAGGAATAAGTGTTGGCTTTCATTTTGACAGAGAGCCTGTTCCCCTCAACACTGTTTACTACCCTCCACCACAATCACTTTCCGAGCTCTTCCTCTGCACTGGCGGAAACTATCAGCACTGACCTAACTTCTGAACAGTCGGCGACCTCGCTCGCAGTCCTCTTGAAGCACAAAGGCTCTTTTGATGCGTATACCTCAGATTTAGGCCAGGCTTTTTTTTACCTCTCATCACTTAGAGATTCAGGACTTCAAAATTGTTCGTCCACGTTTATATCACGTTTCATCATCAGAACGCAAAATCATTGGACTAAGTAGCCGACATGCTGGCGCGAAACATCATCCAGCCCTCCGAACAGCTCCTGGTCCTCTCCTGTTCTCGTATTTAAATACAATGATTCTGGGCGTTTCCTCTTAAATTGCCTGGTCATTAAAAAGATAATTACTAAAAAACACTAATAATAATAACAACCTCACCAAGCAGTGCTTTGTGCGTGTGTAAATTAGTTGAAGCGGAGTTATACCCTGACTAATTGTTAACTCACTCCATCCATCCGTCCGTCTATCCAGCTATTTATCAATCCACATATCTATTCACCAGCTCGTCCGTCCGTCCGTCCAGCCATTTATCAATCCACCTATCTATCCGCCCGTCTGTAAGTACGCCATCCATTTATCCATCCATCCATCTACCCATCCATCCGTCCGTCCGTCCGTCCGTCCGTCCGTCCGTCCGTCCGTCCGTCCGTCCGTCCGTCCGTCCGTCCATCCATCCATCCATCCATCCATCCATCCATCCATCCATCCATCCATCCATCCATCCATCCATCCATCCATCCATCCATCCATCCATCCATCCGTCCATCCGTCTATCCACCCACCTACCCAGTTATACCCATCCATACATTCATCCGTCTGTAGTATGTCGGTCGGTCGGTCGGTCGGTCAGTCAGTCAGTCATTCAGTCAGTCAGTCAGTCAGTCAGTCAGTCAGTCAGTCAGTCAGTCAGTCAGTCAGTCGGTCAGTGACCATGTAATGATATAAGGAGCAAAGGAGCAGTTTTTTACGGCCTAAGGCAAGCGGACGGGGACTAACAGATTTTAGACGGCGTTATATTTCGCTGACATGCTACTCTGTGTAGGAAGGGGAATGGGGGAGGAAAAGATTGAAAAAGAATCGTGAGGAGATTAAACGAAATGAAGGGGGAGAGAAAATGCGGCCATTAAATGTGTTGTAAGGTGCATCATGGAGAAATGGTATAAAGTGAAATGATGAAATGCATAGTCCGATAAATGTGCTTATAAAGTTCACAGCGTGAAAAATGCCTGAGGGTAACATTCAAGGGGAACTTAAAGTTTGTCTAAAAGTCCAATTTCTTTTAAATACGTAAACAAAATGTTCATTGCGAGTCTCTGTTGCCCAGGGCAGGCTAATGAACCTAAAACAATGTCCATTGTTAAAGGCACTGGAAAGAGCTTTTCTATGCTATGTTCGTAGTACACACGCTCGTCAGCGTTCGCAGGACACTTAAGCAGGATATGTTGCACAGTTTCAACCGAACCACATTTGTCGCAAAGCGGGCTGTTCATTTGACCAAAACTGTATCGCAAGCTATTTTTATATGCACAGTTCAGGCTAAATCAGTGGAAAATATTTTCTAGTTGGCGAGGAAATTATTAGGGGGGTCTTGGTGTTAAATATGAGTCAGTCGAGTAAAAAAATTGATAGTGATTTGTCGGCAAGCTCCAAAATCGATACTTTGCTTCGGCAGCAAATTGTTTTAGCCATTTGGGATGCATCAGATTTCTTGAAGAAGGTCCGAATGTATCTTTTCCCTTCCTGGATTTATAAAAATATCCAGATCAGGTATATCAGGAATTGGGCAGATATGGTATATTAGGACAGATCTGGGCCATATAAGGCATATCTGCCCAATTCCTGATTTCGAGTACCAGATAAGGCATATCTGGTTGTATATGCCTGATCTGCCCAATTCCTGATTTCGAGTACCAGATAAGGCATATCTGGTCAGATATGCCTTATCTACCCAATTCCTGATTTAAAGATCTAGCCCGCATGGCAGGTAGGTTTTGAACTATAGATCTATCTGCATATCAACATAACACTTTATTACAACACACACAAAACAATTTCAGTATTCCAGCTAAATGCACGCTCAATCAAGTTTGCCAAGGGAAACCTGAATTTTCCCTTTTATTTCAAACCTTACAGGAAAATAGCTTTGAAACCACAGGTTTTCTTTTTTCCCTCCCTATATGGAATCGCTCAAAGACGGTCCTGAATTACGTGTGTATACCGAGGGTCAAAGACATGCTCATCCGTTAGTAAATATTGAGATTCTATTCATTTACGCGCGATACTATCACAAACTAACGAGATATCTGAACAGAATAATGTCTACACGAGAAGCTTAAGTGAAATACATACCTATTAAATTAGATATTACATTTTTACTCTCCTCTTTTACACACAGAGCATTAACCAGTAAATGCTTTTAGTTTGAGCTGGTTTACTTGCGAAGCTAAATAAAATAAACGGCTATTAATCGAACTAGACTATTCAAATGACATTTAAATGTTTGTCGACACCCGGAAAAGGTACGGCTAAACCGTAGGGCGATAAAACACACACTGCTGGGACTGCTGATAATACCTAAACCTTAGCAAAGTACATATAGGCTGTCAGGAAGTACTGGTGTTACCTTAAGCAGAGACTGCAGTGCAAAATGAGCGAATGCGCCTAACTCGTGGTTGCTTTTCAACTTAGGAGAGAAAACAAAAAAGCATGTCCGATGGCATTTGTTATGACAGCGACAACTCTGCCCCTAAACCAAATCAAGCATGAAGCTACTTAGGTAGTGCAAATAATAATAATAGTAATAAACAACGAAGGACCCTATCCACTCACTGAAATTTGTCAAAATTGCTAGAGCGAAAGACAAATTAGCAACGAAATGTACGGAAAAATATCACATACTGGCAATTACCATCCAATTTGCTGCTAATTCCCGACAAGAAGTATCACGCTCACGGTTTTGGTGATCGGGCGTGAAGATGAGGCGGCATGATGAGGGTGCGATCCGACACAATGGTGAAGATTTGGCCGGGCCACCCAGCGCAGAATCCCCAAAAAGCTCAATCGACCATCAGATCCGCTGCCAAGGCTGGGGAGGCAGCTTCCGCCCGCAGTGGGACACAGTAATTTTCTCTGTGCCGACGGTCAGACTGAAGTTCTTGTAGGTTTGCTGTCGCATTTTTGTTACATGCACACAGCTAATAGCGAACAGGCGCTGGCACACGCACACACACCAGCATACACAACATGCAGCACGCCCGCCAGCCGCACCGAACTCCGATGTCTTCCAGATACCAAGTGCTTAGGCGCACGGAGTTGAAAGGGGGAGGGGAAAGAAGCAAGCACGCACAAAACAGAAAGCGCGAGGCCTACGCGGTATAGAGCGTGGCAGCGAGGAGGAGAGAGGAAATGCGAGCCAGCGACGCAGGGGCCGCCGCTGTCTGAGAGGGAAGAGGGGAACGTGGGAGAGGAGGAGTCACTGTCTGGCCACTGCGGCCCTCGACGAAGCAACCGCCAGCTGTCTCTGAGGGTGAGTCACCGTCTGACAGCGCGGAGGGGGCCGTATACTGAACTGCCATCATTTTCTTGAGATTTTGAATCGCTCAACTTAACCGACCATGCTTTTGTGCACCGGACTGCGGCCGCATTTTAAATGAAAATGCGAGTTAGTAGGCGGAAAGAGGAGCATGTAGCTATAACCCAGCGCCCTCCTGGATTAAGGAACACATGGTGTAATAATTATAGTGCAGCGAAATCTGCAGAATATTTGAAATATGAGTTGTAGCTATTTTCTAAATTGGATACAATTAACACGCAGGCCATGCTGAGTGTAGAAAAATTGAAGCTCGACCACATGATGCCAATATTGAATATTTGCAGAAGGTAGACGAAGGCCATATATTGCTAATATACAATAACTATGGCACCTACATAATTAAGGCCCCGATGAGGTTATATAAAGTCCTGTTGATGCCAGGCATATGGCACTGGTCTGTCTATATAAGGTCATGACGATGCCATATATGCCCTTTATCAGGCATCATAAGGTCACGAGGATACCATATATGCCCCTGATCAAGCCATATAAGGTCCCGTTAGTCGTTCAGGTATGGATTATATGTTGCATATGGCCAAATCTGAACCATATAAGGGCAAAATTTTGCACATATATGACCTTACCTGGCCCAGATAAGGACTTATTTGCTGCCTTATATATTTGTATCTGGCAGCATATGTTCCATATCTGAAGCAGATATGGGATTTCCGTAAGGGTTATGCTGGTGGCCTTTACGAGGTTCTTCATCGGCTTCTTCATTGGCTTTAATGCCCCAGTGGGCTGGTATCCACTGAAATGTTATTCAGTGGCCTGCGGCAATAGCCAAATGATGCAAATACCCGATGTCAGGGAAAACAGGCTGATGATTGGTTTTCTTCAGCAGGTTATACAGAATTTGCAGAGATGCTCTGGAATCCGTGAAGATAACCCATCGGCCGGGGTCTGGCGTAGGATATAGGAAACAGCTTCTTTGATACCATGGAGTTCAGCTGTCGTAGATGATGTCTTCCGCTGCAGCCGAAAAGACAGGACATGGTTTGTTGAGGGTACATAAAGGCCACAGGATGAAGTGTCTTGAGCAGTTGAAGCGTCGGTGAATATGTGGGTGTGCTGCGTATATTCCTTGACTAAGTAGGCGAGAACTGAACCTTCTGGTACGACCGCTCAATGCAGGCACATTTCCATTCAGCGGCCGTCAGTCAGTTTTTCGCGTCTGCGCTTTTAGCTTAGAGCCGACGAGATTTGTTTTTAAACCTGGAAGTGGCATTCCTCATAATTTGCGGAAGTCCTTCTTGTCAGTGAGGGCAGGACAAAACATATTTACCCTTAGGAGATTTGGAACACTGGGAATGCGTTACACGCCATACAGCTTATTTTAGAACAGAACACCCAGCGCTCTAAACATTAAACAAAAGCTGTCCATACTCAATATCTAGTGCTTGTTTATCGCGCTAAACATCTAAAAATCTTTTTTTCTGGAAGGTGTTTTCCAAAGCCTAACGAGTACCAGTTTTTCATTTTTTTCTGCTTTTCCTCGGTGCCCTTCACTGCTTTTTTTCTTTTTTTTTTTCGAAATGCCTCGCTTTCCTTGCCCTAATGTTCTTGCCATTCTGCCAGTTGTCTGCCATGAAGGTCATTACGGAGGCCCCCCTAAGGAATGGCGAACACTATTTAATGTTCTCTGTTCCGCAGCTTGATCGACTTCCTCAAGGTTGTCACACACACTTGCAATCCGTTAAACAGTCGTTCCGACTTCCTCGTTCCTTTCAATCATGACTCTCAGCGCGTGATGGGTAACGGCTAATTCCGAAATAAGCAAGCATTAGGCACGCTCACAAAAGCCGCTGCTTTTTTATATTTTTCTATGTTAAAAAAAGAACATTACCAGGGTGGGCGCCGACTGTCTTCGCTGCACTCTGCGCTGTCCGTCACTCTTTATTTTTTTTTTTGTTTTTTGAATCGCGAGAACGATACGGTTAAGGCCCAAATCATAATGCAACAGTACTAAACAAACTTTCAGAATCTAGAAAGTACACTAATCTCATCGGCCTTGCTCTGGCTTTCTTCATTTATCCCTCTCCTCAAACAGCCGAATGATGCTAGCAAAAAAAAAAAGAAAGAAAACAATTGAATTTTCGTTCCGGAACGATACTAACTGAGTATGCGAGCCGAAGAGAGGCGCTCAGTTCTTTTTTTTTCCTGTGGCAAAGGGCGCGTGATCCACGCACTTTCATGGCAAGTAATTTATAACACAAGAACTGGCGAAAACGCGGGCTCAATGTGTGCTTACTGCATTGAAGAAAATTAGCTCTCAAAAGAATGTGGACAACGTCCAAAGTCATGACAGCTGCTATTTTTCTCTTCCATCTACCCGTTTCCGCTTGCGAAGACTGCGCAGTCTCTACTCCCTAATTTTGTTATTGCAGAGTCTCAGGCACTTCCGTTCCGGTCCCTATTTGCTTTGAGTTCCGGTAATTGCGCTTTCCGCAGTCAAAGTGAGTGGGGCTGCTTTGGCTTCTTGGTAATATCAGATATGTGATTGCCATAATACTAGACTGCCACTTATTGTCTTCATCTTGTGTTTCCAGCGCATCTATTAGACGCAGCTTCACACAGTACTGTCAATTACACCATGAATTTTGTTTTTTGCTACAAAGCATTTATGCACTTCCTGAATACCCTGACTTGGTTGGAACCATGGTAAAAAATTAGGGTAATTACTTTTCTTAAATAGGTGACGGTGAATTAAGGGGCGAAAATTGCGCCAGAAATGTATTCCTAAGCAAAAAAAAAAAAAGACTATTTTAGAGACAATGTCCTAGTCACTGAGAAGTCACTACAGTGATACGCGCAAGAGTTTGTACTGAACATTCTTGGGCATGGCATCCCAGCCGGCTGTGGAATAATTAAAAACAAGTGACGCTACCTTCAGAATGATGGTAGCGGCTACGTTTGATGCCACAGCAGTAGAGCGCTCGATTTATCTTCAACAGAAGTTTCTCTTTAGTTCGTTTTTTTTTCGCTAAAACAGCACATTTTTGCTAGGATTGAAAAACGAAAACTGCGTCAATGCCGCCAAAAAGATGTCGCAGTACGGTCAGGACCGATCCAGAGATTGCGATGGTGGCCATGTTTAGCACACCTTAGAATGAGCTACACCGCGATCTTCAAAACGATTTCATGCTGACAAGTACTCATAATATTAACTATAGTTTACTGCTAGAAAAAAGGAAAAGAAATAGTGAAGACAAAAAATTTTGTTACTGGCTCTTAGTGAATCTAGCGAGCGAATTAAGGCTTCCGGTATCTTGCAGCTGTCAGGCACAAACTAAGACTCTTCCCTCTTTTCATCATTTCCTGAGTTCTGGAAAATGGTATTCTGGCGAAGGAGCCAAGTGGCCAAAAGATATTTGTAGTTCAGAAAGCGGCGGGGGTATGGAGGGGGAGTGGGGACAGAGGAATCATTACTAACATGCCCGACATGCCTAAACTAGGGCAACCATTACACAGGTATATCACAATAAGAGGCGAAGATGTTCGAGTTGTTTTAAAACAAAGTTCAACAAGCCGAGCGAGAAAATTCAAATGTAGTTACAAAGCGGAATACCTTCCTCATTCCCGTGGCCGTCTGCTTATTGCGCAGTAGTTCACTTCCAGTTCCGACACGATCGAGCAAGTCTACGCTGGAAATCATGCTATGGAAAGTTTGGTCAGTCCTATTCTGGCCTGCTCAGCTTCGCGCTGTCACAAAATGTGTTTAAATGCCACAAGACATGAACCAACTTTCTCTTCCATGAAAATGTATGTTCACGGTGAGAACACATGCCCGTGAGTACATTGAGTCTCTGTGTTTGTTTACGTGGTGATATGCACAGAACTCGTTTCAAACAACTATGTTTAATACATGATGCTTCACTTATAGGTCATCAGCCTAACCCGGCGCCGTGCAAAGTAGTGATAAATGAGGTGAGGTGGCAAGTGCATCAATCAGGAACAAAGAAACCGCGCAAAAAAAAAATAATAACACTAAAGGAAAGAAATCGTAGAGCATTCGCTTCCCTTATAACCTACGTCATTCTCGTTCACAAGTCATGCAAGAAATCCCTACAGGGTGCCAATATGCAACACGATGTTTACTTTTACGTTTTCGTATTTGTTTTTCTATCTTTAGGGTCGGCTAAAGCGTCGCTGCTCACTGAGTTCCGGACTTCCATTTGGTACAAGCTCAAAGATGGCAGAAGCATTGTGTCACTTGAATCGCTCACACTATTACAGGAAAAAAAAAAGAATGAAATGTGAACAGTCTACTCCATGGATCATATTGTTGTTTTTCACTGCATGTCATGACCGTGTGAGCTTATTCTCACAGCGGTAGCGCTCGGATTTCGAACTATACGACAAATGTTGACAAAAATATGCCCGACCTTCGTACAGCTTACAGTTTCGTCCCTCAGGATCCTGCCAGGAAGTCGCTCTATAAAATATAACATTAGTGGTGACGTCCAAACGGTCACTTGGCGTATATGAGGTCCCATTTTGTGTTGGAGGACACAGCTTCAGCAGGGCATGCCGGAGCAGGCGAAGTTAAAGCGATTATATAAGCATGCTTTCAGCTTTTCGCCGCGTTAGATGCGCGATAAAATATCCGCCACTGTGACGTAGGTGCATGCTCCCCATAGTGTACAATCTATAGCAAGCAGGTGGAGACAGGAGGAGCACATGCTTCCAAAGCAGTTACTTCAAATGTAGTGAGAAGAGTTTTCGAGCATAGAGCGTAGCCCGCAAACAGCACAGATTCTGGCAGCTGCTCATGAGAAATAAAAAAATCCCGCTGCAATCATCCAAACATCACACATCACCGGCATGGATTCGGTTTGCGCAAATCCTTCGAAAAAGCGCAGAGTACTTGTGCGTTCCACTTTGGTGAAATGCTTAACTCTCGCAATAGATATAATCAGAAACTGAGGAATTTACGCTTGAAAGAAAGGCAGCTACCGCACAGTAAGAGCACATGTTCTTGCCTGTGTTCAATTCAAAAGCTTCCATAATAATTTATAGGCCTGGTTAATAAGAAACCATTTTCAATTATTTTCGTCCGTGCTGCTCGACACTTGCAGTAAAACCTAATGACGGCCCCATTTAAGTGCATATGCCTCCATGTTTGCAAGTTCCGCCATTCATAGAGAATGGGTCGATACAGTGTTCGCATTTCCCAATACTCCCATCATGGCTAAATCGCCATTAAGAAGGCCGCCTTTTTCCCTCTAAGCACTTATTCTCCCTAGGCTATATTCTTACACCGTACTGTTACCTGTGAACACTGAAGAACTTACCGGGTGCTAACATTTCACGCTTATTTCTGCACTTATTTACGCCAACCGGCAACTCTTGTTATCTGCTGCGACTGTGCCCGAAGATCCTCTTTTTATTTCTTTTCGTGTTGTAGTGAACGTATCAGCTAACTAATGTGCCACAATAGTCAGCCCCATTGCCCGCGCTTAATGAACATGTGCCTCCCGTTTCTTCTTACAAGTGCCTGTTCCCTAACTCTTGCGTAGCCTCGCGCGAATCGACAGGTTACATAACCGGAAACTCAAGATGGAGCCTCCCAGTTCCTAACGACTTTTTCCCGGGCACAGGCAATCGACGAAACTACATGTCGTGATGTTTTTGCTTGTTTTTGTTATTCTTCGCCAGCTGCGGGCTCTAGGAGAACTAAGAGCTACTCTCACACTAAAGAAGTCTAGACTCCATAGAGTAAGCCCTTAGCCAATCACCCCTTCCATTGCAAATGAGCTGGAAGAGACAGCCGAAATCTCAGAGTTCTGGGGAGAAATTGCTTTGCTTATTAACGCCCTCTTGGGAGCATTTATTACTTCTTTTCTTTTCCCAATCTCATTTCGAGGCAACACTTCGTATACGTGTTAGGGCCTTTTCTCAATAAGAGTCTGCCGAGAACTTGTGACATCTTGACCGAATGAACGTGACAAGGACCCAAGATTAGCGTATAAGTTTTTTGCTAGGGCTGCCTTACTCGCAGCCCGTGGAACAATCGCAAACGGAAGGAAAACCTATAAAACACAAGCGGTCCCCGACATCATCCGACTTTTGATTAGTACCAATACGCTTCATGTCCCAGTGACACTTATCGGCGCAGTATAACATGCCAAAAAGAGCAGACGGCCCACGAATAAGTAATATATCTTGAGAGGCATGAAACCACAAACACCGCGAGCAATTTGTCTTCGGGCTGCTTTCCTTCAAACAGCCTACCGTGTTCTTTCGATTGTTGCGTACTGTTTAGTTGTGCTTTGCTGTTTCTGCATCCCTTCGCAACCCAATGACCGCAGCACTGAGCCCTCAAGCAACATTGACAACAGCGTAGTAGTGTGTAAACAATGGTCCGCAGTCTTATCATACGACAGGCCCTTGCCTTTCGAGGGTCAGCGCGGCATATGCAGGGAAGTCCGCTGGAAATAGAGTTTGGCTTGCGGCGACTATACAAGGTAGTCGCAGAAAGCTTTGGGAAAATAAGCCTAGACGCCATCTTCATCTGGACCATAGATGAGCGCCTCGATAGGCGACCGTACAGCAAAGCAAGAGAGGAATCCTTCGGCGAGGTTCACCGAATCATCCGCGCCGGCCGGTACCCGAAAAACAGCACAAGCGCCACCAAGTAAAAATACAGCGAGCGAGATGAATGTAGGCCTACAGCGCGGCGGGTTAGGGCAATCGGATACGCCATCCGGGACCGACTCCGGCGCTACCCTGTATAGAATATACGTATACACCGCACTGACGAGCGGGCCCTTTTGCTGGCCGCCTGCAGGATGACGCCGTTGCACTCGCCGGAAGCAACACATGGGAGCGGTGATACGGCCTCCCATTTTTTCCCCCGGATATGAGCCGTCTTCCATTAGAGAGAGTGATATATATATATTAACAACAAAAGATAAGCATTAAAAGGGAAGTCGCCGCTGCTCGTTCCTTTCGCAGGGCACCCCGAAAAAAGAGGGAAGCAGTCCAGATTTCTCTCTTGTCGGACAGGCGGACTGCAGCGCAGCGTAGGCGAGGACGACGAATTGTAAACATGCTGCTTCGATGGGCCTGCTTCTTGCTCTGTTCAATGTTCTCTGTTTGCTAGACGGACAGTGCATTAGGAAGTGAGTACATTTCGGCGACATCTAATATGCTCTTCGCATAAATGCCGAGGTGCAGAAGAAATGTCATTTTCGTTTCTATTTTTTTTTTGTGTGTGTGCTCAGATACAGTGATGGCGCCATAAAAAAACTTTTTTTTTCTGTTTCTTTTTTTGCAGAAGTGCAAGGCTACATGTCATCTGTTCCACTCTTATGCTCTCCCTTGCTTTTTCGGCCCCACACGCCGTTCGCGCTTTCTAGCGCACATTGCCTCAGAAAAAGGCAGCTTGTCTTGTGCAGGCGCTGCTAGAGACGGAGCTTTACAGCAGTGCGACTATAACAGACGTAATGCCGACCACTGTGCAACGTCCTTTCGTTCAGAAAAAATATAAAGGAAGAGAGAAAGGATTTATGCTGTGCCTACGATGTTGCTCTGGTACGGCGAGGTTTAATGAGCACATATGGACATCTCGAACTGCACCCGAAGGGGAGTCGCTACTGAGCTGCTCCGCATTATACCTTCAGCCCTTACCCGATGACTCATATGCTATAGACCTCGCAAAAGTACATTTCCGAACTGTGTACCCTTAGAAACCAGTAATTGCTTACAAGCACTGTTGATGGGTGTCGCCGACGCGCATTATGGCCGCTGCTTGCAGTTGATAACGTCTAGGGAGAGCTACACGTCTCGCCATTGATTCAAGATGGCAACCAGGAGACCGACCAGCATGGACTGACGCTCTAAAGCCTGACCATAGCAATTCCTTGTTTGTTGTAGTTTGGAATGTGCATTCATGCTCAATAATTATTCCTTTTGCTATTTTGTTCATTCTCTATTAAGAGCCCCAGGTTAGTTTCAGAGAGGTCTGTATTGTTTCGTAGCTGTAGGCCCGCGTTACAGAATGGAGATCATATGCAGTCGAGAGTTTAACCTGCAGTAACCAAAGAATCGCTGCAACTGACACCTCGATGTGTCTGAGTGCCTGCAAGTAAAAGTTATGAGT
The DNA here is from genome assembly GCA_023969395.1 of Amblyomma maculatum. Taxonomy (NCBI): domain Eukaryota; kingdom Metazoa; phylum Arthropoda; class Arachnida; order Ixodida; family Ixodidae; genus Amblyomma; species Amblyomma maculatum. Next base: position 124,737 of record JAJIZL010020091.1, on the reverse strand, counting down.
GCAGAATGCACTTTCTCCCAGACAACTCATTTGCGTTTTTTCTCTCCCGCAGATCAGGTGGGGCAGAACCTTTGTAATGGAATCTGTATCGCCATTTCCGAGGCAACAGAGCTCTGTGACATCGTCTCCACAACTTCTCGATGCCAGGAGGACGGTCAGTTGTGTTGCTTCAGCTTCAGCGTACCCGACCTGACAACGGAACCCGGAGGTGCACAATCACCGGAGGTACATGGTCTGCGTCAAGAGAGTGGGCGGCAGTTCAGAAACTTACACTTGGACATCCTGACCGTGATCGAGTCCGAAGCCCTGAGGGCCGCTGTCGCGTCCGAGTACGAAGCTTTCAAGGAGAAAGCTGCATTGTTCAACGCCACGAAACAGGCAAATCTATCTTCGGCCCCCGTTACTGCTTCGCCGCAAACCCTAGGCCCACCTTTAGATGATCTGAGCCAAAATTCCACTGAACGTTCGGTTTCAAACAACGCCACCTCTGAGTTCCTCCCTCCCTACGACATAGGCAGTTACGCTACCACCGAAATTTGTGTCATATTCATGCAATGATATAAACGTGACAGCTTCTATTTCAGCTGAAGGAGGTCTGTCTTCCTCCTCTTTGGGAAGCCGGACAGCAGGCTCGGCATCTGAGATCGCCCGATACTCCTCATCCTCGCTGACTGCTGCTGAAGCCGTGAGCACTACGGAAGAGCCGGGAATTCCGTGTCTGGCGAACTGCATTCCCAGCTTCATTTTCTGGTTCTGCCACAACCCAAAGTCGGACTACGAGTGCCCTGAGGGAAGCACTTGCTGCGTCCAAACACGACCACTCCGGAGCCCGAGGTTCCGTCCTGTTCCGGAGATTGCCTGCCAGCTCCACTCACGGGCCTCTGCCAGAGACCCGCCCGCCTCCTTCTCAAGACAACCACGTGCATCCGAGAGACCATATGCTGCACAGACACCCCGAGGATTTGGTAGACTGTCCTCCGTGTGACCTGAAAGGCGGAAAATCAGCATCGCCACTTCAGCTTTAATTTGCCTGTTACAAGAAAGTCTCAAGGATCATTGTTAGTGATGACGGATTTCCAGTCGAGGCTACACTTTAGCCTGGATGTCTGATGTCGGTGCGAGAGTTGCGCAGCGTTCCCAGGATCTCCTGGCTGTTTTTGACAAGCAAGCTTTGAATGAAAGCCTATTTTTAGCATTATCTTATTCGAGACAATGAAATACGTCTCGACTACTTTTCCTTGGGATGTTTGTGTTGCGTAAAGATTTGCCTATCGCCGATTCGTTGCTGCTGGACGCTGTAAGAGTGACAACTTGAGTCATTCACACTGAAACAGCAGTGCTAAAACTAAACGCAGTGAGCGACTTCGTGTTAATTAGCGAGTGTCGAAATATAAACTATTGCGCTGTTCAGCAGTGTAATGCGCTACAGCCAGTAGTGAATGATTCACTACTACCACGAACTTGTCACGTTGCGCTTAAAGGAATTTACAGTCGCTTGCGATGGCAAAATATCGAATAATATGCGCACTAGTCGCAAAATATTATGTGAGTGTTCTCATGAGGCGTCCGCTTTGATTTCCTTCTTTATCGAACAAGAACGTCGGTTAAAGAAAAAAGAAAATCACGGATATAATGACACCCTTCCGAATGTAAATGTCTTTTTATCTCGCAGATCGAGCTGAGACAAGTTATGGATGAGTTTATAAGCCTCCCTGCTCAGATATTGTAAATGTTACACACGCGTAAGTGTTCTGTCCATGTATTGCACGCATTTCATACCTTCTGAAACGCAATACCCAGTCTAAAGAAGGCTGGTCAAAGGCAAACCAACGTTCGCAATCTGCACGTATGGACGACGAAGGCAAAATGCAATGCTGTTAAATTTAAAGAGAATTTTGTACATTGATAATAAACAGCTTGCACATGCCGTGCCGTATTATTTTCTGGCAGCGATGGGTACGGATGCGTTGTGTTTCTACGCGCATAGGCTTGCCGTCCATTACCAAAAAAAGCATTCAGTGCAATCTGATGAGAGTGAACTGCAGAGTCAGTCCTAAATCGTGTCATATATGGCCTTGTCATTCAAGTGTCTCGTGACCACGCGCCATTTCATTGACCAGTGATCAGTAAATACGGCTATCGCTGCTACTTCCTGGCCCTACTGAACAAAGAAACGAACTGAAATATTTCTTTTTATTTAAAAAAAGGGGTGTTGAATTCCTTCAGTCTAGATTTCCGTCCCCTGGCTTCTGATTCCCATCCTATGTAGTCAGAAAAGGGCACGACATCAAGTGTACAAATCTTGACAGCTGAAAGGAGATTTAACGATGAGCTTTCTAAATCTTCCGCAAAGACGAAATGTGTTCATGCGGCCGCAGCCTTGATAATAAATTCATGTAATGAGTAGCACCGGTGTTAGCCATGATACCAATGCGATTCCCAGCTTGGCCTGTTCCGACTGATCCACAGGAAATACGGAGACAATCGTACCCTATTTCCTCTTTACAAAAATTTAAATCGACAGTCGATGCACTCTGCGTCTGTCTGATGACTGTCCAGCGGACATTTGTTTTTGTTTTTCCGGCAATGCGTGTCCATTCTCAATCTTCGCTCCTCTTGAAACGAGGAGGTAGCGTCCAGAGACATCAACCACGCAGCAAGTGAAGCAAGCTGCATTAAGACCAGATTTCCCTGCTTCCACTCACTGGGGGTTTATATAGAAAAATTAAAGCTCAGCACAAAATAAGGGTACAGCGATAAAAAAAAAAGCGTAAGTAATGCTATAGTGATCCCAAAGAGAGGCGCTGTATAGTTACAGACTGAAAAAGGGGACAGCGGCAATTATTGATCACCATACAGGAAGGAGGTTCGTGAGCTTCAAGATCGATGCGCGCGCCCACAAAGAGACACAAATCCTGTCTGGCCGGGGCCTGTGCCTCCAGTTCTTTCAGCGGCTTTCCTGTGGGGAGTTGCCACCTGGTTACCGCAATCATCAGCACGAAGGAAAGCGGTGGAGACAGAAAAGAAAAATAAACATACAAAGTGGCGATTTGATGAACGGAAAGGCGTTCGCCGAATCGGGTTTGCAGCTGGCCCCGTTTCCTTATCTCCTCCGCTCGGACCCTTTTCCGCCCCGATAGGCGACGATCTATACTGGCTAGGGCGACAACGAGTTGTCTGCAGCGACAGCTGGCCAGTGGAAGACCTCCGTGCCACGGAGCACGAATACACATCGATAAGTCTGCATCGATGTGTATTCGATCCTGCCGCGAAAATGATGACATGGGCTTGGTTTTGATGTAATTATCCGTGCAATTTCCGCTGCTCTGTGTCCTGTCACATTGCGGCCTGATGGATTCTTTCTTTTCGACTGTTTCAACTTGTTTGGTGTAATTTTCTTTTTACTTATCGGGAAAGACGTCAGTCCTCTTTTTTTTTTTTTGCCTTAGTTTTTGCTGCATCAATTGCAAATTTGGAGGAAAGAAACTATTAAAGAATAAGGCTGAATGACCGACGGCGTACAGAGAGCGGGAACAGGGAACGTATTGGCCCCGGCTGTAGCTTCTGACTTTCCCTGAAAATAGTTTATTTGTGCATTTTTGTGCATGTTCGCGTTTGCGTGCATGGCGAGTCCGTTCTCTGTTCTCTTTAGGATTTAGGTGCATCTTCGAAATCTGCTGTTTGAGTTCTAGTATGCTGCTCCTCTCTCTCTTCTATTGGGGTTCAAATGCCCTTTTCTCCAAGGACAAAATAATGCTCTCCTGTGTATGATTTCATTGCCAGAGATAAGTCAGCCTTTCATGCCTCACATTTCATCTTAAGAAAAGAAGTGCGTAAGTATTCTCGCTGAGATACTCAACAGGTGAGAGGCGAAATTTTGTTTTTCAACCTGTGCCACCCGTGACTGAGGATGAAAGCGGACGGCTTCAGAATTTTCTACCGTAACCGCGAGAGGCATTGAACGGCTCAGGGATTAAAACATAAGCTTGCCCTAATCTGTAGGCGACAGCGTTTTGAGGATTAAAAATTTACAGGGGTGAACGTAGGTCTGCGTACTTCCAGAAATGCGAAAGCATTAGTTTCGTGCCTTGTTTCGTTATGAACATTGCGTCTCGTAGCCCAGTACCGTTACTTAGTGCGCGTTTCTATTTGAATAAGTCAAATTTTGGGTCTCAAGGGGCAAAATGTTGGTGGTGACCCATCCAAATTTGAACGCCTCTATCAATGTGACTATATTTAAATTAGGTTAGATACACATTTTTGGTCAATTTCGAAAAAAGTGAAATTTCGGGAGTCCAGAAGCGCCAAATTTCGAGGGGGCCCATCTATGTATAGAGGTCATCATTGAATTTCCCATAACAGAGTTAGGTTAGACATCAAGTTTGGTCGAATTTCGATGCGCTCGAGATTCGACGATCCGCAAGGACAAATTTCGGGGGTGGCTCAATGCCGATTTGGAGGTCACCAATTAGTTTGGTCATACTCGAATTAGGTTCAACATGAAGTTTTGTTCAATTCTGACGATGAAAAAAATTTGGTTGCCTAAGGGCCAAAGTTTGGAGGTGGCTCATCCCAGTTCCGAGGACACAAGTGAACTGGCATAACCGAATTAGGTTAGACATCGATTTTGGTAAAATTCCGACGAGGCGGTAGCTGGCCCATGAAAATTTGGAGGTCCCCACTGAACTGAACATAGCCGAATAAGGTAGAAGTCAATTTTGGTGCAATTCTGGCAAGGTTCAATTTTGGGGAAGAAACATCAAAAGTTGGAAGCCACCATCGAGTTAGCCAGAGTCTAAATAGATTAGATATAAAAATGGTAATATTATATTAACTGCACATGCTTTGAATTATTGGCAGTTTGTGCGGACATGCTCTGACGACAGGCTTTGTCCACATACTGCCGACCCACTTGACTGATTGACTGAAAAACTTTATTGAGATATCATGTAGGGAGATATGTGTTGGGGTCAGTAGTTCAGGACTCCAGCGACAGCCGCTGCTATCCGTGCGCGAGTCACTCTATCGACCCGCTCTGCTGACGTGCTTTGGGGAAGATATTCGTAAGCCAAAAAATGCTTTCGCCTTAAAATCAGAAAGACGCCTAAACTCACTCTTGAGGGTATGTCGCAATAGCGGCCTGTTACTTTGTGGAGTGCTTCCGCAATGAGAAATCGACGTAGAAGCTCAGGTGGAACTGAGAAAGCAGCTTTAAAACTCTGGACGGGTGGGCCGGCGCTTCTGACGTGGCAACGACATACAAGGTCTTGATGGAGTTTCGGTGGCTGCCGCATACTGAAGCCAGAGGATTTCTTCCGGCACGTTTTAATCGCGATATCTCAATTCCGAGGTACAACGAGAGCTTTTGGGCCCTTTGAGCACAATAAGCTATCGTGTAAAAGTGTTGATTGAGCTATGAAGTATGAGTGTTACTCTTATTGCTTCGTCACTATGCGTGTTTGAGATTTTTCAGAAAGTCAAGGCCGACGTGAATCGCTGACTTTATGGCCTATTTATAATAGTACTTGGTTACTATAACACTCTTCTGCTTTCCAAGTACAAAACGTTACACCTGTACTCCCACTCTCTCCCCTCACTGCCCTCCTCCCGGCGTTTTTTGTTTTTTTATACCGCTTTTCCCCTTTTCTTAACGTGAATGTTATGAACACTTATTACGCCTATATTCTCCTCAGACACGGAGATTGAATTGTGGTGGAAATTTTGCCCAAAAGTTAAAGACATAATCATATCTTTTTTCACAAACAACGGCCCAAAAACAACTTTTACTACTGCGCGCTAGGAAATGTCTAGCACCGTCAAATTGTCAAAGCCTTCCAAAGCAGAGCAAAATTAGTGCTACCATCTGGTATGTATATGCACGGCGATGTTAGTAGCACTGGTAATAGTATCAACATAGGAGCGTAAAGTGCTTCAGCACATATCCAAATGCTCATAAATGCGCCTTTTCCACCAGAGAGGCACAACACGTCTCCACTAACTCCTAACTTTTATGGAGTTCCTGAAAAGAAGGGGAATGATAAGACTATAATTATATCCACCAGACAGCAGCACTAGTTTCAAAAGTAGCTCAGGAAGAGCTTGTTAATGCAATCAATCTGATTTCACTACCTCAGCGTCTGCTATATACCTGAGCCGTATTTTCCAAGTCGTGTAAACATGACCAACTTCGCCATTATTGCCTTTTCACTAAAGCTGACATAATAGGAATAAAATCCATTCAGCTGGTAGTGAAAATATTTTATTTGGGTTGAGGTTGGTTCCACAATGAGTGAAGAATTAGCTGTGAATTGATTTTGTTGCTTGGGGTTTACCAGTAGCAGTCAATTAACTTTTTATTAAGTCACGTTAGTCAATAACATTTTGATTTTTTAATGACTTGTAAGAAATCAGATGTAAATTGATTTTGCTGTTCGGATTCTAATTAGGTTGCAGCTAATTGACTTTCAATTGGTCATATCAATCGATAACATACGAAGTTTTATCGATTCAGGGAGAAATCAGCTATTAACAATGTTTTCTTGCTTGAGTTTGAATAGAGCAGTAAGGGCATTACAGAATGGAGGGGGAGAGAGAGAAAAAAGTAAAATACAAGATATCTAAAGATAATAAAATACTAAACGCTAACTATACAAAAATATTCACGAGTGAGCAACAAGATGTTGATGTGCAAAATCGCCAGCAAGGAAGCAACGCAGTAAATAATTAAACGAAAAGAAAACGAACAGCAAGAAAAGCCACAGGAGATATACAGTGTTAAAGGTAAGGGTAGAAGAAGTTGGTGACAGCAGCATGAACAAAAATGACATCTAAAATTTTAGCAATGGTGCGAGGAGGGTGATTCAAACTGTTAGAAAAATTGGTGTTCTAACGGCTAGGAATGCAGGAGTATAATGGCCATATTTGATGCCAAATAATAAAATGTTTATTTTGCGATGGTAATTATATGGTACGTAATTAATTTTCTAATCTGACATATGAATCAAGAACATATTCGCTTTTTATAGACAAAATTGAATAGGCTTTGAATATCTATATACCGTTGATAGACTGGATAAATGCTGAATAAAAAGTTAACTGCACATCAATGTGTATTTTTGTACGGAATATTCGACAAACGTTCCCTCAGACGCTGCTCCAGTGTTGCATTACGGATTTCAATTCTAAAACCAAACTGTCGCAGTCCCAATAATTCCTACATCGGTTTGACCGCAATAACATTTTCTTTCTAAGGATATTGCATTCCCGTACGGGAACGAAACGATGAGAACCAACTTCATTTTACAACAAACACAATTTGTTTCACTTGTCAAGTGTTTGGACCAACGGCACAAGAAGAGACCAAGATGTGCACAGAGGACGGAAATCCGGTGCCATAGAAGGCTCTCGGCGTTTGTCCTTCGCGTCGTTCCCTCCTGCCTTTTTTCCGCATGAAATGAGTTTTATGGGAATAGCAGTCCCAATCTTAAAAGTGGCCGGCCATTTTTCTCTCCCTAATTTTGGTTTCTTGCTTCTGTCTCTTTCGAATGCGTGCCTCCTTTTAGTGACTCTATCTCCCGCACCGATGCGCCCCATGAATTTTCAGCGTTTCAATCAGGGTCTGAACTTCAATTACTCCGACAAATCCTCGAAGTGGACGCACGCTATCACCCGTCTCGGTCGTAAACTTTGCAAAGCGAACAGCCACCGCCGATGCCCGCAATTCTAATCCGTTCGCCGCCAGGGAGCGCCACAAATCACGGCGGAAGCGATGGGGATTTTCCTTTTTGCGTAAACATTATACGGGGCCAAAGTAATGAATGTGTGGAAGAGTGCTGCGGAGAAGGACGGAACTGGTTGCGCTGTTCGCGGTCTTTGACATTTGTTTATACTGTGTACAACGTACAGAAATAGCCGGCCCGCGCACTGGAAATCTGAGACATTACATGCTAACATGAGTTTTTTCTTTAACCTTTAATAACGGTGTTCATTTCCATTTTACTTCGTCTTGTTTCCAACAGTGGCCTAAAATGACGGCTGCTGTGCGCTCTCGAAAACAAGCCTCTGGGAATAAGCAGTACTTATATTGCTGTATGTCTGCATACGAGTATATATCTCTGGTTTACAGCAAAGCTCTGAGTGGTACGTTCGAGTGGCGCTGCTTGGTTTATCTCGCGGTGCAATTTCCTAAGTGTCTGGAGAAGCACCCGTTCGTATTCATGAGGTTGCTGAGCAAAAAGCCCGGTAATATTTTATTTTTTGTGAACGCGACTCCTACGCACACTGCTCTTTTTTGATTCGGCCAAACGGAGTACGTGGTAGGCCTAAATTGTTTATCCCATCGTGGTCTCCAGCTAGCGTGCACCGCCTACGGGCTCCGTACGTTACTACAGAGTAATTCTTTACGTTAACGGCAATATTCCGCAATCACGATACAAGTAATACGCATTGAACTTTTGTCCAAACAGCATGAATGGTAATAGGGACCAGAGATACAAGCCATTGCTATCATCAGCAGCAGCCGAAGTACAACCACTGTAGAGCAAATTCCTCCCTCATATCGGTCTAGTTAAGCCGGTTATGCGCCAGCTGCATCCAAGTGATCACCGCAAACATTTTAACCTCATCCTCAACCTATTTTCTTCCGCGCTTTCTTACGCTTGCCTTCTCTTGGGATCCAGTCTGTTAGCCTTAGCGAACATCGGTTATTCTGCGTTTGCGTTGCATTTCCTGCCGATACCCATTTCTTCTTGATTTCGACCAAATGTCACAAACTCGCGTTTACTCTCTGGCCTACTTTGCACACACGCTGTCTCGCGAAGTTACATCTATAATATCAGGCTACAGAGCTCACTGCGTTATTTTCAATTCAACCTTTTTTATTATTCTCATCATTTCTGCCTCATTGGTTTACATCGTTAATATACAGCTGTTATACAATTCCATTAGGAAGGACGCTGTTAATCTTCCATTTATGATCCGAGAGCTAGTACATGCTAAACGCGCTCCATTCCAATCTTATTCTTCTACCTATTTCCCGATGTGAATCACAGGTTTGTACCACTCTTAAGCTGACGTATTCCCATATCGCTTTCAGTCACCTGACATACCTGTCGTAAACTGTTCTCTTCAGAAGTATTTGAACATAACTTTAAACTCCCTAACTGTGCTCAATTCAGGTCTCTGAATGCTTCCTCTAAGCAAATGGTGAATAATATTCAAGAGATCGTGTATCCCTGCCTAATACCTTTACTTATGGAGGATAAAGCGTTAGCATACTTGCGTTAGAGTTAGGAATGATGTTTCAATCGGCCCTTGACATTGCCGTTACTACAGATGTTTGCCTCAGCGTTAGGGTAATGTGCCTACCACGCGACGCCATGCATACCGCGGGATTACATCATAAAAATAATAAAATTTGAAATAATAATAAAATATTTATAAATAATATCGACAGATGAAGCACTGGTGTTCTATAGTGTTCCATGACCTAACGCGCGATATTCATATTCAGCACCTTCAAATGGCTTGAAACTTTCTTATTGCTTTTTATGGAGGACAATGGTTTCCCTGTAATCACTACAGATATCTTCCACTACTTTCACATATAAATCTCGTCTAACACCCTGGTTTCCCGATGTTTGCATCGGAGCTTTGGCTTCGGCTGAGTAAAATGCTTTCCCGCAATCAGTGAATGCAACCTGTGAATGCTGGTATATCCTCCAAGCATATTTCTGCCACCTGGTTGATAGTTGATAAGATAGCCTGCCGGATTCTTTGGCTAATTGAAGTTTAAAGCTGACCCAATTGTTGTGAATATACCTTGTATGCAACGAATAGTAAGCTTGTCGGTCTTGTTTTTCGATTCTTGACGTCTTATTTATTGTAGTTGAATATATTAGCTTCCTCCCGCGATTGCGGCACTCTCAGTGTTATGACACATTGCAAATGTTGGATGGTCAGTTTCTGTATAGCGATCCCTCCGTCGTTCTTCAATGAACCTGCAGTTATCTATTCCTCCCCAGTTACCCCCCCCCCCCCCCCCTTTTAGTTTGTTCTAAATGTTTCTTTACTTCGTCCTTCTTTACCAGCGGAACGTTTCATTTTCCTATACTGCCACCACTCTCATTATTGCCTTGATTACTTTGGCTACTGTATGGATTACTGTAAAATTCTTCGGTTTTTCGACTTTCTTATTCATGTTTTAATAATATTGCCCACCTTCTCTGATAGCGCATACATATAATGTTTGTCACGCCTAGATTTTCTTTAGTGTTTTTAGGCTACCACTGTTCCTCAGAGCATGCTCGATTCTCTCTATATTATACTTCCAGATGTCGGGTACTTAACGCTAATTGGTTGGCTCTAGTAACTTTGCCAGTTCTACCTTGTTTTTTCCTTTCGAGGGCTTCGTAAATTCAGCTTTTTACATCCTGAGGTAGTTCAGCGCTACCTTACCTTACACGCTACTTCTCTTGCGCACTTAATAATGAAAACTCTGAAACTGTCTTTCTTTGCTTCCACGTTAAGGTTGTCTTTCTCTGTTAAAGCCGAATATATGTTCAGCAGAGCCTGAATTTCTCAACTTTGTCTTTTACCGCTGAATCATTTGTGGGGTTTTTCTGCGCTAGTTATTTCCGTTTCCTTTTCAAGTCTAAACTATTTCGAGACCTTATCACCCTGTGGTCAGTGGACCACAAGTTATGACCTCCACATCCTGTACAATGCTGTAGTTAAAAGACAATATAAAATCTGTTTAGTCGCCCCATTCGGACTTTCCCATGTCCACTTCCGTTTGTCTCGTTTGCTGAAGAAGGCCTTCATTATTCATAAACTGTTGCGTTCTGCGAACTCTACTAGTAACTCCTCTTCTACTTCTAGAACGTATACCACAGTCGCCTACTATCTGGTTTCCAGCCTGCTTCTAGTCTACCTTGACATTAAGTAGCCCTATATGCAGTGCACTTTGTTTTTACTTTAGCCCTAGCTTGCAGATTGTAATTATTCGTAGAAAGTTTCCACTACGTGGTTATCATGATTATTTATCAGCGGGTAAAAAGCTTAAATTTATACCTCTTATTAGGCTTAAGTACGGTGCTTGTCCCCTTATCGTTAATGCTATTGAGCCTCTACTGGGATACCAGCTATATCTTATTGACTAGGAATCCTGCATTTATACTGTATCGCATTACTTTATTGCAGCAGTGGGGAAGCTAGACGGCTTCTCAGCTAAACACAAGGACGCATTAAACGGGCCGCCGTCTGCTCGCGGCGTAAGCAGATATTGTTTGAAAAGTGTGTAAATAGAAGCTGACTACATGCCATATCTTGAAGCACAATTCGGAAGTTTTAGAACAGCGTTTTGAGTGCTGTTACGTGGTTTCTCACATCGGCGCCTTTATTTCAGCGTATACAGAAACGTGGCTGAGGCAGGCGACTTCAAACTAGTGGCGCCGTGTTCTTTTTCGGAGTGAAATAATCCTTGCTAACCAACCGACTTTTTGTGTAGGCGTAGCAGAGGCGGAATCATCGCCCAAGAAATGAAAAACAAATACAATCTAACCGTGTACGGATATTGTAAATGAGATGAGGTCAAAGAAACACCTGATGTGCCGCTGGACACAATCAAAGGCCCAGTAACAACGACGATGTGACTCCGAAACGAGGCCCTCTACTTGGAAGCGCGACGCCATGTTGCCAGCGCGATTTCAGCATACGCAAGAATAACAAACATAAAATTGGGAAATAGCGCAAGTAACGCGCGGATAAAGCATGCTCTTGTGGCCGTTTTATACTGGCACTACATTCCGCAGCGTGGGAACATCGATTCTGCACTTAAAGCACCTTTGTCAGAACTGTAAAGAACAACTGAGATAAAGTATAATTCTCGTCTCCCCGTTTAACGACGATAGCACAGTACATGACCGCCCATTAATGCAATACATGATTCTTTTGTACAAGTTGTTTTTTGTGTGATTATTATTATTATTATTATTATTATTATTATTATTATTATTATTATTATTATTATTATTATTATTATTATTATTATTATTATTATTATTATTATTATTATTATTATTATTATTATTCAGCCGCTCCACAACCGTTTGGGACTGAAGACCAGGCCTTAATCGATACATTCATATACTATTGTGATCGGGACTTTGGCCGAAGGTTCGAGCTGATTCTTCAGTAGCTGAAAACAGAAGCAGGCCTAGCGGACGCCGGCGAGCGACCGCGACCTGGGTCCAGAGGCACCGAAGCGGCGGCGAAGGCGGCGGAGCGACCCTTTCTCTAATGCTGCCGCCGCAAACCGTACGAACTGCCTTTTCGGGCCTTAATACCCCTCAGCGATCACGGCGGCGGCAGCAGGGAGCCTGTCCTTATGCTGGAAGGATCAAAGGCGCGCCGCCGAGCAGCACTGACCCCACTCGTTAAATTCTCGAGGCAGCTAGGCGAGGGACCTTCTGGGAAGTATCGCTGGGGAAATGACCTCCGCCGACGGATGACTTCTCGGGCTGTTTCGTCTTGACACAGAATCTCCACCGCCAGCACAAGGTCGTCATTGACATCGGAGAAGTTTGCCTCACCACCGAAAGATGAGCGACGAGGTTCGTGCACAACCCTCGGCAGTGGGAGGTACCTCGAGTAATCTCCTGTGTCCCAGTGATTCGACTGCACAGATTGAACTTTGCTTCCCCAATTAGGGAGGTGGTTATAACCGACCATTTTAAGCAGCGAAATTGTCTCCACTGAGGCCTCCGTTTTCATTTTTTAACTTGTACATATCCCATGAAGTAAAAAAAGTTGTATAAAAAGCTTTTCTCTGTCTCTCCTCCCTGGCTGCTTCTGTGCCTTCGTCTCGGCTCCTCATGGTTCCACTCCGGTGAAGCCTAGGCCCCCCGGACACCTATCACATCAATATGAGGTGTAGGCCAAATGCTACCGCAGGATCGCCAAATCCTGCTCTAGTGAAGAAGTGCTTTTCTTGCGATAGTGACCGGGATCCGGGAGCGCCTAGGACATGGTTACGAAATTCGATCAACCAAATTATTTTACATTCAGTACAAAATTATGCGTCAGCGAGAATCGAACCCGGTTCTCTTGCATGTGAGGAGGTTGTTATACATCTACGTCACTGCTGCAGCCTGATACACATCTATATTCGTATATACAGACTCGGAAAATGAACCGAGAAGGTCTAGTCCGATACGGTGTAGGAAGATTTGGAGGAACATCAATGGATCGAAGAAGGCCCGTAGACAGAGCGGCGTTTCCGGCACTGACAAACGTCGCAGGCACTCACATAGTTGGAGTGCAGAGCGATGGAGGCGGGGCCAAAAGGAATTGACGACGCACACAGTCGTATGTGCGCTGGACTCCCATATCACCAGCAGTGAGAAAATTGTGCAGTTATTGAAGGACGATCCTGAATCGGTGTATTCGCATAACAGAGGAGGGCGATGGAACGAGCAGGGGTACGGTGACGTTGGTTAAGGTGTCACCATAGAGGACAAACTGGAGCGTCGAACGATCAGAAGGGGAAGACTTGAGGCGATCGATAGTATCGCGTAGCTGCTCATCCTAGCGCTTCTCTTCACCAATCTGCGCAAAAGCACAGTGCGAGAACAGGTCGGTGTTGCAACAGCTGCCAAGAAAAGTATTGTCAGCCTTAGTGTGCAGCGGGTCAGTCTTTACAGACCATGGCCATGTATACCTTGGTGCAAACGATAGCAGCAAGGTCGAGAGCTTGCGTCGTGTTCCAAATGAGCTACGCAAATATACGTAATCATTTAACGCGCTCCTTTATCACATACTGAAGAAAACCTTTTCGGCCAAGTACCGACCAGTACCCATGAATATATCCCAGTGATACATGAGCACATTATCGGATGTGGAGACACGCCTGATGGTTGCCACGTAGCAGTTGTAGTAGTAAAGGTGAGTAGTATTAGTATAGCAGTAATATTAGCAACAGTATAGTAGCAGTAAAATGCGTTTATCATAAATAATTTCTCTTGCAGTTCGTGGTAAGAGATAATGGGAGGTGTTCAAAGCTATAGTGACATTACGAAGTCACCGAAGCTTATATTCGCGGTCCACACCTTCAAGTAGGGCAACGTTTCTGTACGACCGCCTTCTTCCAACCTGAGATATCTGGCTAGCAACCATCTCTTCGACAGCAAAACACGCCAACACCAACCGCGCCCTGTATACCTTACGGGAGGCCGTTAGAAGATGTTGCTTCAAGTATTTCTCTCTTTCCTGTTGTCTTCAGGCTACAGGCTTAGTTTTTGAACTTTTGCGGAGCCGGCACCAGCTTAGCTGAAAACAATTCCCTCCTTTGTCCTGTCCAACGGTGAAGTGCGTCATTCGTTGACACAAGCCTTACGATCGAGTGCATTACACGCGGCGACAGCTCGTGTACATTCGAACGACTGGCTCGCTTTTCTACTATGCCTATCGAAAGAACGGCTTCACATCTCTGGCTTCTGGGCCGCCAGTTTCCTTTGACACTTTTCTTTCACCACGTAGCAGGTGTCGAGCTGCATTTAAAGGGCGGCTTTTATTTATCGGCTTGCTCCAAGCATCAGACGCAACGTTCACCATCGCCGCACACGTCTCTTCCATCGGTTACGCGCAGTCGTAAACTTAACAACTCCCGGTAGAAAGCTCAAGTCGCGCCACACATAGGCTCCAAGCTTCGCTCGCCAGCCGGGCCGTATAGTTGTCACGTCACAAGCATTAACTTTTCCGCGCCCTTCCGACCGAAAGCTGCCGCGAAAACTGTGGACTCGAAAGGAGCACTAGCGAAAGAGGGCAAGCAAGAAAATAGCAGAGCTCAGCTCGAGGAAGCAGACCTTTAGGGTTAATACATTCAGTGCTCTTCCCTAGGCGAAGACCAGTCAGCAAGAAAACTTGTGTGAAGCAAGAAACAAGCGAAAAAAAAAAAAGTACGGCGATACGACACCGATACAAGAGTGACGTAGAAGCCAACGCGGCACGTGGCTTTAAGTCTGCAGTGTGCCCCGTCTAGCGGCGTGATTGCGAAGCTGAATTCACTAGAGGATTAGCTTTGGATTCTGTCTTCCTGCACCGACCCTTTTTCTCTCCCCTTGGTTCCCTCTGCTGAGGTCTCGTCCTTTACGCACACAAACACACATGTCCTGACGGTCGTGTTCTTTGGCCGAGAGCCTCACGCGAAAACAGCGGAGCGACCTCCAAGGGACCAAAGAAAACCAGCAGATAGGTTCCCGGTGGTATGTTGCCTTTACGGCACCTCAATTTATGTGATGGCCTGGAAGCGGGCAGCCTGGCTTTTTTTCCTTCGTTTCCATGACAACCCCTTCTTTTCTCTTATATCTCCCTCCCCCTCCTCTGCATCGCTCTGTCTTTATTCACCCGCCCGTTTTCTTCGTTTCATTTGCGAAGGCCTGCGTCAAGCGGGAATCCGAACCCGGAAGTCTCCGGTGAGCTTCACGGTTTGTTAAAATGCGCCGCCGCATCGCGCGACAGTAAATTTTTCCCGCAGATCTTATGCTGTCATGAGGCATAAAACACGCTCCTTCCGGACGTCGTTCTTTTCACGCTCGAAGATTGCCCCCTCGGCTCCGACTTTCCTCATCGTATCCGCCAACAGTCTTTCTTTATTGTCGGCACTTCGCTAAAACGGGAGAAATAAAAACCGCAGCCAAATGTTTTAGCTCCCTAATATCCCCATATAAGCCTAAGCGCTTACGTTCGCTCCTCTGGGAGAACTGAATTTGACATCGCAGTGTAGCAAGCTATACGTGCATGGTATGTAGCAGCCGCTTGGCTCACAAGAGGTACTGGGTTCGAATCCTAGCCTTATGGGTGGTCTTAGCGGCTCTCTGGAAGCATCACATGGTTAGATTAAAGGGGTTCGTAAAGGGGTGGGGCGCTTGGAATAAAAGAGTGAAACGCTTTGAAAAGTCGCTGAACCGAACCTACCGTGGACCAGTCCGTGAACTCAATTCGCACAAAGCAAAAAAAAAAAAAAAAAAAAAGGAAAAGAAAAAGAGACAAGAGACAAGACAAAAGAAAAGAAACGACTTCGTTCTAGGGATTCTTAAGACATGCGGATACCACCCTGTATTTTTCTTCTCGTCGGATACACACCGTCCTAAATTCAACACGGACCTGCCCAGTGTTTTATAGTTTTCGCCGTCTGCAGTAAGTAGCATCTCAATAAGTGCACAACGTCTCGTCGGGGGTCGATCTGTAGCAGCACGCCACTTACGTATAGCGCAGAATTAAAATCACGGAAACTTTAAGCATGCGGCACTGCAAGCTTTCTCGTTAGGGTTACCATCGCACGCACCCACACGGTCGAAGACAAAGGAGCGCGTTTGCTGTCGCCCTGGCGTTAGCATGGCTAGAGTACGGTTCCTGCTTTACTTATGACTGGATGAATCGATAAACTGTTTTACTTTCACAAGATGAAGTATTATCGCTCATTGTACGTTAATTAGGGGATGGCACGAAGCGAAACTACTGCATCGATCCCAGCAATAAAGGCTAATTATGTTTGAAGCAAGCAGAACTCGCTTGAAAAGGCGTCACCAATATGCAGAACAAAATGAGCCCAGTGCGTCCGCCGGACACTGAGAAGGAGTTTATTAAGGAGCTTTTAGCTTTAAAGTATTTTATGATTGACTTCATTCTGAAAATGGGCGAGCGAAAGGTTTCCGGAGAATACGACCGACATGTTTTGTTTTACAACATGTAACGAAATCTCGACCCGACTATCGCGGTTCTCTGCTCAAAGCCTCCTATAATAGGGGTACCCGAACGAAACTGACGCCCTTGTACTAGTTATTTTTGTCATAACAAAGTGATCCTCTTGAATAAAGTCGCAACTTCATTGTTGCTGCTTTCAAGCACAAAAAATACAGCCGCCTTCATTAGACGTTGAAATACAAAAACGTAAGTGGTTATGTTTGAATGCTGAATGCGTCCATAAACATGCATGTGATCACGCACTCGTTGCAGCGTAGCTTCACTTTCTTTAACGGAACAAAGTGACGTCCCTCTGCGATCGCTGGACACTGCGTGGCCGAATGGTGGACACTGCTTCGGAGTTAAAGAAATTTCTAATTCAAGCCCTTAATAATCAAGTGATACATCCGTCATCTTTAATTTGGAGCCGCCGAAACACCAACAAAAATAGTTAACCATGAGAAGTAATAGCGCTCCTAAAAGAGCCCTCTGTTTACAATAATGAAATGGGTGTTGCGGTTTTAGTAAACCATTGAAACGCGTCCTCACATGCTTGCACTTGAAAATAATTTACACCATGCCTAGCAGGTGGAGGCATGAATGTCTCAGTGTGAGTTACCATGTCGTTTGGTTGGAATCCCTGTCATTAGCTATACATCCAACTTGAGAGGCAGCTGTATATCATGTGCACTGATGAGAAAACAAATAACGCACCGGAACGCTGTACGACAAACGTTGGCGTCACGACAGTTCAATCGTGCAACTTCTCACTATAACACTTTAAACCCCAACTAGTTAAACCGAGGTTAAACTAACCATTAAACGCGCGTATGTCGCCACTCGGAATGCCTGTCGCAAGCTATAGGCTGCAAATCGACTAAAATATGTATGCTACGTGTAACGTGAAATCGTGCCACACCACACCGAAAACTACAAAACAACAGTTGTGTCAGAATGTTAATGCGGATACAGGTGCGGACATAAGGAAACGGAGCACGCTTTTCCGTTCAAATTACAATCACGCCTTGAGTGTATGTATGACATAAGAAAACGCTATTTGTACGAGTGAAAACGCATTGGCATAAACCACCAGTGTGTACATACCATGGCAGCCAGTTTCAATTATAGAACGCGGGAAAAATGTTGGAAGGAAATAGCGTGCTCCATTTACTTCTGTACGCACCCGTAAGACGAACGGTGGCGCCACAGTCGGAAGGTACGTATGTCATCGGTTCGAATCTCTGTCGCGAACTAGTCTCCAACTTGACTAGCAGGTGGATGCTGTATCGGAAGAGAAATGGTATGACGCCACCACAGCTGAAAAGTTCACAAATAAGAGTTGCGTAAAAATTTTGATCTGAAATCAAGTGATATTCTTCGTAGTATATCACTAAAAAAACCACCGTTCTTTTTACGGTGAAAGTACCGGCAGCTGATGCTGCCTGACGTTTACCGTAGACGAAAATTGTGCCCGTACTTCTAGTATACGGTATGCATGCCGTTTATATAACAATAACTAGTAGAAAAAACTAGACAACGTATTCTGATCACATAGTCCTTTTATGGTAAATTAAACGAGGGCCTGTAAAATTTACACTGCACCGTTTTCATGTTTTCTAGCTTTCCTGCCATAAAATATACAGTGGCGTGTAAAATTTCCATGGCGCCGTTTTTTCATTTTCAACTCATTACACTGTAAAATACACAATAAGCTGTACAAATAATGCAGAAATGTTTTTGTATTTTCTAACCTCTAGGCCGTTAAATGTATATAGTGCTGGTGTGAGACCTGCAGAAGAATGTTTTCAAAGCTTTGCAGTGATAATGTATATTGCGCTGTAAAATCTGCATTTTAGGCAGCCATCTAACCATGAAATTGAAGAGGCACTGTTCAAGTGACACAGGTCAGCTTGTGTGGTACATTTTGCACAGGAAACCGTTTCGATGTACAATGCTCATGTTATTTTAATGTACCATTTAGCTCAATGTGACTTATAGAGTAGCAAAAGCTACTACATTCTATTAACCCGGCATTCAGATCACAGAAGCCTAAAAACTACATGCACTGAATAGGCCAGCCCTGCAAAATTTGAAGCGTCGATATGGTATACAAGAAGCCAAAGCAGTACGAATGGCCAATGCTGAGAAGTATTTATTTAAGATCTCCATCAACCTGGATTCTCCACCTGGCATATATCCATTTATGGCAACCAAGATAACGGTAACTGTTTTCTAATGATTAGACCCACCTTCTATAATTGTTCTTAAGTCTTCAAGAATCTGCAAAAGCTAAACAAAAAGAATAAGATAACATACTATTTGGAGGCTTGGAATGGGAGCAGTTAGGGATTAGGGTAGATGGCGAATACCTCAGTAATCTGCGATTTGCTGATGACATTGCCTTGCTAAGCAACTCGGGGGATGAACTGCAAATAATGATTGATGACCTAGACAGAAATAGTAGAAAGGTAGGCTTGAAAATCAATATGCAGAAGACTAAGGTAATGTTCAACAGCCTCGGGAAGGAACAGCAGTTTACATTAGGTAGCGAA
>JAJIZL010020091.1:92535-105045 GCA_023969395.1 Amblyomma maculatum | reverse complement strand
ATATGACATGACTTTCTGGCTATAGAATCATGCCACTAGGATATAATGAACAGCGCAGCGCATTACAACATTTAGTTTGTGTAGCAATCGAGGGCATAAGAACTAAAGGCAGCTTTGTAGAGCAGGGGCAACTGGTTCAAAGAGACAACTGTCTCTCAACCTTGGCCGACACTTTATCATCATCAGCCTAAATAAATAAATCCATTCTCAAAGGCCTCTACTATTTCCCGCCTGTCAACCATATTGTGCACTCCCTCAACCCTTTAAATTTTATTATTTCAACCCCTCATATCCCCTTCGATGTCCTTTACACCACTACACTCGCTTTTAATTACCTCATAAAATTGTCAAGTTAATTTTTTATACCAACAAATAACTTTGGCGTCTTAGAAATTAGGTATGCATATTTTATTATCACGGGAATCAAGGTTATTATTTAAGGGATATTCTCTGTAATGCAACGCGATTAGATGACGGGGCACCTTTTAAGGATGCATTAGCTGGCATCAATGCGCATTTACACAATTCCCGGTCTGCCCAATATTCTTTTAGCGCTAGAAAATTCAATATCATACACTACCCTTTCAGCACATGGCACAAAATTAATCTGGTGATTATCTTGCACACTCTACTGCTAGTTGAGTTTTGCCTTTGCTCTTCTATCTACTACGGCGCATACTTTTCCAAAATTTCTCAGGACAGACAACAACACTTGAATACCATATCAGGCTCCTATCTTCTTTAGTCTATGGGTCAAATTATGAACGTCTGGGATAGCCACATGTCTTTTCATACCGGACGGCTCGGATGGAAGGCAATTCCTAAAATACTTACGGCTCTTCAAAATTTTATTACATGCAAGCATGATTACGTCTTCCGGAAAAGCTGCTGATTTTGACCTCTGAACCTGCTAACGAAACCTATTTTCCATCCAAGAGCACACGATTTCGAAAGTTTTGACCCTAAACATGCGACGTCTATTCCTCATTTGGCTACTTTTTAATGGGCTGAGTAATATTCAAGAAAGGGCTTCTCTGAGCACTGCCTCAGTTTTCGGTTCTTGTGAATCAACACATTTACCCAAGAAATATACTTGTATTTAATTTAGTTTCGGTTAACTGCCCATACATGCTTACTTTTTGAACATGAATATAGCCACCTAGCATTTATTTGGTAGTTCCCGCAGCTCTTCTCTTGATTCTTTAAATTACAGCAATGACTTTTATTGCTTACTCCACCGCATCCATCTAAAGCCTTTTCATTGCCATCGAGTTTCTCCTTAGGCTGCGCTGCACACGTATAATACCGCTCGTGTCAAGTTATAGAGTTTTGCACGCTTTCACGTTCACGGTACGAAATCAGCGCGGAGGTAAATGCAAATACGTGTTGACGCATGAGCTGCTCTAGCGGCAGCGCAACATGCAGGCACAAATATGTTTCCCAAGAAAATTCGCTTAGCGTTAGAGTTTACCTGTTCACCTCCGCGTTCTCCCTTGCAGCTTGTCGACAACTGGTGCAAAAACGTGTGGCGCTTAAAAAAAAGCTATGTGACGATAACATATGCGGTGCCACAATTCATTGAAAGCAGTAAAATGCTTTTGCCATTACACTTTGAAAACTTGAGCATTTGCGTGTTTTATTCCCATGAGTTTGTCGCCACTCTATTTCTGAACTGGCGCCCATTGTTTCGGCTTAGCGTAGCTTGCGCATTCGATTTTCTGGGCTGTTTGCCTGGCTTGCAAGTTCATGATGTTTTCGGGAGGGGATGGGTGGCCAGCCCTATAGCTAGGGGGATGGGATGAGGGGACTCATGGGTGGTGCTGCTGGAAGGCAGCTGGTTTCACCTGATTTGAATGTGATTTTTGCTTCCACTGCTGAGGGGCCTTCTACTGGATGGAGGCGTACGTTGTACGGTACAATGTGCGTCAGTTGCGCATTGTACTTATGAAGGGCAGAATTTGGCGGACAAGTTTATATGGCGCTTCTGCTGAATGAAGATGTGCGGTAGTTGGAAGATGAATCGAGGGTGCTGCTGGTGGGTGAATTTCCGCTGTAACTTGACAGTGATTTGGTAATTTTTAGTGCGCTGGAGCGAGGGCTACCACAAAACCATTCAGCCATTGTGTGATGTCTGACACGCTTGCTCCACTTTTGAAGTGAGCATCGCACCCGCTAAGACCACAGGATTTTGAGTCGGACAGGCTACTTTTATACACCATGCAGCACTTTGATACGGCTTGGTTAAAGTGGGTCTTTGTATGTATTTTGAAATAACAGCGCGAAGGACGAGGACGAAGATCAGAAGGACACAAACACAGCGCTGACTGACAACTGATTTTATTTCCAGAAGTTGGCAAGCATATATACATGGCTTGAAGCGCGACAGAAAAACAGATAAAACAGATGCAATGCGCATGCCGAAAGCAAAGCCAATTATCTCTTCTTACGCATTGCCAAGAACGCAAGCTCTTTGTCCGATAACGCAAGGGAAGGAGTGCTAATGCATCGGTCCCCAAGCTCCAAAATTCTTTCGGCTTCAATAATTTATCTTGTGGTGCCGTCTTTATTTTTCTGGTAAGATTTGCATTTATCGAAAAGAGGTTTACATTCTGTTTTACGTTGCTTAGTGCATGTGAGGCAGTGAAGAGGCAGGTTACGGTCCTTGGAATTTTCCACATCCTTTTTATGTTCTCCTGATCTTTCATTGAGGCATCGCCCCGTTTGCCCTACATAAACTTTCCCACATGACAGAGGAATTTCGTAAACTAGTTTCTCAGTACAGTCAACAAATCTGTTCTTATGTTTAGTTTTGCAAGCACCAGTTGGCTCGGTCATGGGATGACTGACGCGACTGAGCATTGACAGCTTACACGGAGCTGAGAAGGCTACTCGTACCTGAGAACGTTGTGCGGGTGGTATTTGCGTGGAATGTATGCCTGCTGGTATTTCACACGGTGCGGTAGATCATCACTATATCTTAATGAGCATCTTTGACCTCATAAAAAAAAAAGAGGTGAGTACTAAAATGCAATAAAGTGCACCTTACTGGGAGCCTAACTGCACTAAATCATCCGTCATTGTTTTTCTTTGCAGCATTGTTGAGGCTACCACTCAATTCGGAATCCTATATGGTAACGCTGTACTCAACTGCGTCAGAACCGGCCATATAAGAAGGAGCAGTCATGCATGCCTCCGCAAAACCTAAATAGGATTCCTGGGCTAGTTGGTGCTTCTCAGGTCCACAGCATATTGTTGGCGTATCAGAAGGCCAGAGGATGGAGGAAATGACAATGCGGCCACTAAGTCTCTTATCAGGAAACGCTCGTGCGGCATGCAGTCTATTAGCGAGTTGCCGCAACTAATGTGGTTCGTAGTCCTTCTGTGCCTAAGCCACCGAAAGAACAGCACGGGAAAAGGAAACCGCAAGAAAGCGTGACAAAACAATCTCCAATAAGGGGTCATATGGCACATAAACTACCGCTGCTTTTCACTATCTCCTGTTAAACATTAAAGTCCAGATAGGGGGAACACACAGTTAAAGAATTTTGAAGACATTTAACTATTTACTAATCGTGCAATAAGCCAGTACTTTCTAGGTCACGTGGCACAAAAAAATTTTGCGCCTATATATTTACATACGTTCCTTTAGTGCACGTGGATCATAGCAAATGATTAGTACATTTATATTTAATGACTGCAAACGAAACCAGGATATAGTGCCCTACATTTAAAGGAAAATTATTTGATTGCTGGAACATAAGATTGCTGAAACCAATGGCACAGTCAATCCTCGGCTGTCCTAATGAAAAGGTGTCGGTTACACTGTTCTGGCATGGAATCACACAGAAAAACTTGACCTGTGCCTTTAACATAGACCCTGCAAATATTGGATCTTCTCGGCAATGACTGAAACAAAAGGTACAGATGGGCATCAGTCGACAGTTCGGTCTAGGCATAGTAGTAATCTCTGCTCGAACAAACTTAAGGCTTATGAACGTTACCTTTTCGCACGAAGCTGCCATTTGGACATATGAAACGTGCCAATGGTGCTAAACCGCGAGAACGCTGTCGTTAAGCAGAGTCAGTGCAAAACTTCGCCGTCCCCTTTGGCGCACACTCGACGCGACCGCTCCACCCTGACAGGTCTAAAAACACTTCGTAATGTATCTGACTTAAAAAAAAAGAAAGATAAACATGTAACTCAAGTACAGTTATTGCGTAGCATATTCAATGGATTTATTTGCTAGGACACCATCCGAATTGTTACAGAATGGAGAATTTCGAGCTGTTGCAAAAAATTTAACCGTTTAAATGGTGCGTTAAGTAAACAGTTGAGTAGCAGCTCGCATCACAAAACGTCATTCGTTAACAAACTCGTCTGCCCACGCAGAACCACATATAAAAAAAAATGATGGACACTTATTTACAATACGCGATGAGAAAGCGATAACGTTAAACCCTGTTGCTCGCTGGGTCTGCTTCTCCTCTTCCACAAGTGCCGCCCGCCTCATACACTGAGCCCCTATGCAGTCCCCGATACTCCATGAGAGACGAAATACTTCCGTAGTTGCCCTCTCCGCTAGCGGGCGTTTTCATCGGATTGTGGCTCTAGTTGGCCTTTTGAAACATGCACATACATACATGCGGGGATTGGCCAAGGTGTAGTGGCATATTCTGGCAAATTTCCACAGCCGATTGTGACAAAAATAATCGCACTTAGTGGGTCTTTTGAAGAATGTACCAATGAAAAACAGCAGAAGAGCATTTAAAAAAGATTACAAACATAATATTTGGTGGAAAAAGAAGATCTCGAGGAAATTTAAAATAGTTATCAATTCACCCTACAAGCTAAAATTATGTAATCATGGAGAATCCCTCATATTTAACCCAATGCAAATCCTCTGGCGCTTGCGCCAAACGATAGTAACACTGGTAGAGACAAGGCAAGGCTTAACCTGGAGAGAGGGACCTCCAGGTACGGCTATCTCTCAAGTGTAAACTTCCGGCAGGAAAGGAAGAAATACTCTATAGATTCAACTTGGCCGCATGAGTAACAAATTTGCTGGTGTCCACACGCATATGCAGATATAAATTCAGTCTGAATCCTGCATCGCAACAGCGTCACTGGCACCTCACACATCCTGATTTTACATGACCGGACGTTCCAATAATATGCTAAGTTCTGCTACTCGGTAATATTTAGTAAGAGATCGCGCAGCCTGGCTGATATGTGACAGAACCGCTGAAACCTGGAAATCGCTACCATGTTGAGGTTAGGGACGGGATATGTCACGGACGCATTAAGAGCCGATCTGGCTAAGAAATATACCATCTCTTTTGAATGTATACCTGCATGTCCAGACACCCTGACAAAACGGAGCTTTTTCAAAGTGCATGGAATAAAAAATCGAAGGAAACGGCTCAAATAATATTTTTGTGAAGTTTCAGAAAAGCTAAAATTGACGTATAAACAATGAGTAATGAAGATAACGTGTGACATATGACATGCAATTTTGTGTACAGCCAATTCAAGAGCCAAAAATTCGGCAAAAAAATATAGGAATGCAATCTGGGATGCGACAGAAAAGCTCCAAACCAAATCCTCCGAAAAGATGACAGCTGCCATTTTTCGCAACTGACGAATGCATCTGTTGACAGAAGAGTATGATGGGGATACTCGTGATCAAAAAGAAGACTGATTTAAATGTCTGCGTGCATGTGCGTCGCGTGAGATGGGAAGATGTGGTCGTAATAGAAGTCCACTATTGCCTGCGTGCCAACAGCCATCGGCAAAGTGAGATCAAACCCAGTCAAGACTGAAAGTTCTGCAATGGCGTAACTTGTGGCATTTGATACCGTCGCCAATGACTAGAAAAGAATAAGTCCGGTTGACAGACAAAAATAGGAGCAATGACATCAATGACCGGGTCAAACGATCTGATGAAAGTACGCACCATGAGTATATTGGAAGCGGGTACTTAGATTAGGGATTCGAGCTTCCACATACAGCAGTGAGTTTGAAACTGACTTTGGGAGACCAAGTCAAAGGCGCAGAGCACCGCTTTCAATAAGACTGCAAGTTCAATCTAGTAGTTCGCGTTAGCAGAGAACAGCACGCAACGAAATTCAAGTATAGGTATCACGTATAGTAACCAAAAACTAAACAAAAAGAAAACGAGTCGCAACGCATCCTAACCGTTTTATTCGCAATTTCCATCAGCCTGCCTAGAACACGTTCTCCTTTAAGCACATTGCTCTTTATATGAAAGCTCCAATGCTGGTCCCGATAAGTAACACCAAGATATTTAACCGATTCCACCTGTCGAATCTTGTTCGAGCGATGAACTAATGATATTTGCAGAGGATTTGCTGTGGGAAATGCAAGAATGCCGGATTTTGTTGATAGTGAGAGATAAATTAATGTCGTCCAATTGTACATCAAGAGCATTCAAATAGTCTGCAAAATCTGGCAAAGAGAAAGAATATCCCTAATCGAGGCGAGAAAAGCTATATCATCTGCATGCACAAAAGTTATCACTGATCAAAACATTAAAAAGCAGCGGTGGTAGCACCTATCATTGTGGCATACCACAAAATTGATAATATCCATTAGAACACAGGGCTCCTTGCGTGCAGTAAAAATATATATCCTTCAGAAATTACCACATGCATGCATAACTGTAAGATGGAGGATGCAGTTGAGGTAATATTTTAAATAACATGATATGCTATATATGCTGTCATTGGCCTTTACGACATGAA
The DNA here is from genome assembly GCA_023969395.1 of Amblyomma maculatum. Lineage (NCBI taxonomy): Eukaryota > Metazoa > Arthropoda > Arachnida > Ixodida > Ixodidae > Amblyomma > Amblyomma maculatum. Next base: position 98,283 of record JAJIZL010020091.1, on the reverse strand, counting down.
GTGTAACTAAGGCTGAAATCTCCTTTCTGCGTAGCGAGGGACGAATTCTGCTCTCTATATCCACATGTGCGTTCTATATAGACCAACCGCGAAGAAAGCCAACCTGTGCCAAACCGTTAACATCACGACATGTATTGTGAGGCGACTATGCACTACGCTTTCTGTCAGTTTGACTAAATTTGAAGTTAATGCAATTGGCGGAATATTATCGAACTTCGTAACCTTTCTCTGTATTTCTCATCAATAAAATAAATTTTTCGATTTTCCAAACTACTTGGAATCCGTGCGTTTTCTAACGAATTGACAACGTCCAAGAGGTCGCTTGTAAAAGCATGGGTTCATAATTTAATCATACTAACTGTGACTCCATCCTGTGCTGGAGCTGCAGGATTCATCATTGCCGGGACTGATAGGAGCTCTGATGTGTCAACCTTGGTATAATCCAAACAGGGTGAGACAGTGCACAAAAGGACATTTTGCTGTGTCAGAAAACGTAACGCAAGTGCCTGAGAGGTACGCTCCAGGTTTTCCTTAGCCTGTTGTGATGATAACATTGTGGATTTAGTGAAATGGGAAGCAGATATCTGTCCCGCCGGGGTGGTGCAGTGGTAAGACGACCGACTACTGTGCCGGAGTACCCGGGTTCAAACCGGACCACGGCGGCTGCGTTTCGATGGAGGTTAAACGAAGAGGCGTCCGTGTGCTGTGCGATGTAGGGTGCCTCGATGCGCGCGCCCCCCTCCGCAGGGCGCGCGCATCGAGCACCCTAGTGCGATATCAGCGTTGTTGTTGTGGCTGTAGGAAGAAGGAGAAGAAAATGCATGGGCCAGCTACTGGCTCTGTAGCTGAGCCAGTAGCTCTGTAGCTCTGGCTCTGTAGTACTGTAGTAGTCTGTCGTACTGTAGTACTGTAGACTCTGTAGTACTGGCTCTGTAGCTGAGTGAACTAGAATATTCTAGTTCACTGTACACCTCCACTGCCTCGTGCAGACAGAAGAGAAAATAGAGAAGGATGAAGAAGAGGGAGAGAAAGACGCGCGCCGCAACAACAGCAGTCGTCCACCACCGAAGCAGCAGCGGGTGCCATGACGGCCTACAACGAGTAAAATTCGGTAGCTGGGTAGCCCCGCCGCAAGCGGTGTTGACCTACCGTCCCAGTCGTGTAGGGCCAGGAACTGCCACCCTTCACCACCTTCATCATCTCCCTTTTTTTCGCGATGTCAGCGCACAATAAAGATCCCCAGGTTGTCGACATTATCCGTAGCCCTCCACTACGGCTCCTCTTTCTCTCTTTTCACTTTAACTCCCACCTTCCATCCTTCCCTTACGGCGCAGTTCAGGTGTCCACAGAAATAAGTGTGACAGATACTGCGCCTTTCCTTTCCTGTGAACCAATTATTTATTATTAGGCAGATCTCTTGCAACGCTCCATGAGCCTTCGGTTAACAAGGTGGTGGTGGTACAAACTTTATTCAGTGAAGGCCAAAAAAAATAAAAAAGTAAAATTATGTTGCCGCCGTTCCTTGGGTGACCTTTTGGCTGCTGGTCGTGGCCTCCAGGTCAGGCCTGGCGGCGACTTCCGCTGCCCAGGTCGTAAGCCGCTGTTGCATATGCGGCTCCGAGCTAGCCAAAGCAGCCTCCCACAGCTGCGGGCTGTTTATTTGCCAGGAGACGGGAGAAAGTGCGCCGGACAAGAGTAAAGAATGTGAGCATAGTCTGCTCGGGGAGAGCTGCAAAGCGTGCATTGGGGCGAGAAGGCACCGGGGTGAATAAAGGCAAGGCGTGCAGGGGAGAGGAAAGTGTGGGCCTGTAAATGGCGCCACGTGTTCTGTTCTATTTTAGATAGGGACTTGTGAGAGGAGGGAGGGATAATCGGGAGTTGCGGTAGTGGAGGGTGATGTCATGGAAGGTGAGGAGGGAGTCACGCGTGTCCATCCCCGGGTGGAGGGGGCCAGCTCGGTCGGTCATTTCGCGAGCGATAGAATTTGCCGCCTCATTTCCAGGGCGCCCCGCGTGAGCCGGAACCCAAAAGAGTTGGATAGATCGGGAAGGGGGGGAGGAGTGCTTAAGGATATTGAGCGCAGAGGAAGAGATTCTACCCTTTGCAAAGTTGCGGACTGCGGTCTTAGAGTCGCTAAATATGAAAAGGGCTGGTGTGCTGGCAATGGCGAGGGCGCTGGCTGCTTCCTCTGCGGCAGTGTAAGTGAGAGCATGGATAGTGGCGACGGAGAGGGGGGCTCGTGTATTAGAGAGAGTGGCCAGGGCATAGGCGGGATGCGAGAGGTAGGGTGCCGCATCAACATACACGGCGTCAGACCGTGTACCGTACTGGCACCAGAGGGTGGAGGCGCGGGCAGATCGGCGAGCGGCATGATGCTCAGTGTGCATGTTCTTGGGAAGGGGCTTGACAGTGAGCATGGGGAAGAGGGAGCTGGGCAAGGGATGGGTGACACAGATAGGGGAGACAGGGGTCAGGTGAAGGGAAGTAAGAAGGGCTCTGCCAGGGGTGGTGCGAGATAAACGATCGAGTTGTGCCACGCGATGGGTCTCCACAAGTTCTGAAAGAGTATTGTGGACGCCCATCGCCAGTAGACGAGAAGTGGGGGTAAAAGTGGGAAGCCCGAGAGCCGACTTATAGGTTTGGCGGATGAGACAGTTGACCTCGTCTTCCTCGGTACGAGACAGAAAGAGGTAGGGGAGGGAGTAGACAAGGCGGCTTAGCACAAATGCCTGAACAAGACGACGGAGGTCGTGCTCGCGCATGCCGTAGTGTCGGTTAGCGACCCGTCGGATCAGCCGTACCGTCTGCTGGACGGTGGTAGTAAGGCGGGAAAGGACAGTAGTGTGTTTGCCATTGGATTGGAGAAAGAGACCGAGAATACGGATGCAAGAGACAGAAGGGATGGGATGTCCGTCGATAGGGACGTTAAGGTTAGGAGATGAGGTTGGAACTATGCCTCGAGCCAGGAGGAGCAGGAGCTTCAACTTGGACGGGGAACAAGCTAGCCCGACCGTGCGAGCATAATCAGCGACCGCTTTAGCGCCCGCCTGGAGAGTGGCTTCCATCTCACCAAGATTGCCGGTAGTCACTCAGAGGGTGATATCATCAGCGTAAAAAGCATGAGAGAGGTTAGGAATTCTAGCTAGGGCACGTGCCATTGGGAAAAGGATGATGTTGAAGAGAAGGGGAGCGAGAACAGAACCCTGGGGGGTACCTCGATTTCCAAGGGGGAAAGCGGGAGAGGAGAGTGTGCCGAATGAGATCTCAGCCGTGCGATGGGCAAGAAAAGCCTTGGTGTAACTATGGATTCGGGAACCCACGTTAAGGGTAGAAAGGGCGTCTAGGATGGCGGTATGTAAGACATTATCAAATGCTTTCGTCAAGTCTAGTACCATGATCGCGCGAGTGCACTTGGCGTGAAGAGGGTGAAGGACCTTTTCGGAGAGCTGGAGCATGACATCCTGTGTAGAGAGGGATGGGCGAAAGCCGAACATCGAATCGGGGAAAAGATGGTTGTCCTCGAGGACGCTCTGTAAGCGGTCTAGAACGACGTGCTCAAAGAACTTACCGAGACAAGAGGTGAGGGAAATAGGACGGAGATTTTGAATGTCTATGGGTTTGCTGGGCTTGTGGATGAAGGTCACCTAGCGTGGGTCCACTCAGAAGGCAGAGTGCCTTCGTGCCAATGTTTGTTAAAGAGGTCCGTAATGGCCTCTAGGGATGATGTGCCCAGGTTACGGAGGGCCTTGTTAGAAATTTCGTCTGCTCCTGGTGCGGAAGTGGTGCGGAGCTTATTAAGCGCCGCACAAACCTCCCCGAAAGTGATATCTGCGTCAAGCGCAGAATTAATGGTGCCGATGTAAAAAGGGAGGGGGGACGGAGGGGAAGTGCAGAGATAGCGATTTCGGAGTGCAAGAAGGAAATCGGAATCGGATAGCGGTGAGGACTGTAGGAGGCGCGTCACATCCCTGCGTTGCGTGGCCTTGGCATGCGACGGGTCAAGGAGGACACGTAGGAGTGCGTATCCCTCAGTCCGAGGTTACCGGCCATGCGGTCGCATGTCTGGCCCCACTGCTGCCTGGTGAGGTATGAGCAGTGCTCCTCAATTTCCATACCCAGGCGGGCAAGGCGGAGGCGTAGTAAGCGATTGTGTTTTTGTGAAAGCCAGCGGCGGTGCAGGGAATGATGCGCCTCCCATAGGTGAAGGAGGCGGCTGTCAGTCGTGGAGGAGTGAGGAGGGGTAGGGACGGTAGAGGTGGCGGATGAAATATCTTTGAGCAAGGTGGCAGTCCATTGAGATAGGTCTGAGATGGAGGTGGGGGCATGTTGCCGTGAGTGGCGGAACCGATCCCAGTCGACTACCTGGCTCACACGCTGGCGGGAGGATAGGCTAGGCAGAGAGAAAGAGATGAACAGGATATAGTGGTCGCTGCCGAAAAAGACCCAGGTGTTCGTCCACACTGCGTCCACGACGTTTTTGCAGATAGAAAGGTCCGGATTAGTGTTGCGTTGGACGCTGGAGCCGATGCAGGTTGGGTCAGAAAATCATTAAGGACGGATAACTGTTCGTTCTGGATGAATGTCCATAGCGCGAGACCTTTCCTACTGTTCCCAGGATAACCCCAGCTCGTGATGTGCATTGAAATCCCCAAGAATGAGGAGCGCGTTGCGATGTGCGCGAGAAAGCGCTTTGCGTAGGAGGAGGAGGAGAGGAGCTGAAGGTGTGCGAGGAGGGCTGTAGACATTAAGAACAAAGAGACTGGCATCCTGTCGCCGCCGGGGGAGGAGTTCTAGGAAAAGGTGCGTGCACTCTGGAACGTCGAGAGGATGCTCTATCGCCGTGTAGTTGCGGTGAACCAGAGTGGCAATGTTCGGGGGGATGCGGAAGGAGGATGGAAAGCAGTGAAGTCGCGCAGCTTAACTGAGGAGGAGGGCGATTAAAGCGGGGAGCTCGGAGGGAGGGATGTTCTGGAGGTGGAGCTGCAGCGCGTTCCGCTTTCCGCGGAAACCACGGCAGTTCCACTGCCAGAAATTAAGGCGTGAGAGATATCTGGCCATCACGAGGCCTGGGTGCCCCTGCTGGTGCAGGGGGATTGGGAGATGAGGAGGAGGGGAGGAGGGGTGACACTATTAGGGTCGTCTGGGTAAGTTCGGCGTCGTGGGCACTTTGGCGGGCCTCAATTCTGGCTACGCGTTCGTTAATTTGTTCTATCCATTTCTGCGTGTCGGTACGCAGCGTAGAAATTGCGGCCATGAGGCGTTGCTCATGGGCATCAAGAAACGAGGCTGTGTGGCGGATGACGGGCTCCACCTCCGGGGTGGATGTGGGCTGGTGGGTGGATCGCCTCTTTTGTGGAGGGGTACGGGAGGGGGAGGTGGCGCGGGAGGAAGCATTGGAGGAAATTGACATGGGGGCGGCTGGGGCTTTTGAGTGACAGGTGGTGGGGGCACTGTGGAGAAGGGCTGGGGAGTTGGGAGTGCCCCAACAACGCCTGCAGCTGTTGTTTTAGCAGGGTAATCTCCCTGTTTTGGGCAGCAACTTGAGCTTTGAGCTCTTCTTTTTCGGGGTCGGGGGTGGGATGCTGCAAAGGCCAGCTCACCTGGGAAGAAGTCCATGAGGTGTCTTGGCTCGGCAGTGGCGGAAAAGAGACGGAGCGGCGGCGGGGGCTGCGTTCTTGGCGGGTCCGGGAGTTGGACCACTGGCGGGGTCTAGATGGGCGGGAGTCTTCGGTGGAGGGTTTTGATTGC
>JAJIZL010020091.1:60925-92525 GCA_023969395.1 Amblyomma maculatum | reverse complement strand
TGATTGCGGTGGGGTGGATGACGTTGACTTAAGGCTGGAGTTGGTTGGAGAGGGACCGGTCCGCGCGTAGCGAAGTCCACATGGGCGGGATCCCGTGACATGTGTGCCTTGGCACAAGATGCATTTAGGTGTGCAGTCGGGGGGCTCCCGAATCTCGTGCACGGCTCCGCAGCGAGTGCAACGACCGGATCTGGGCTGGATGCGTACGTCGGAGCGATGGCCGTAGCTCCAACAATTGGCGCAGGCTTCGGCCTTGCGGCGGAAAGGGTGGCAGATAAAAAGGCCGCAGTTGAATATCACGGTGCGGGGTAGTTCTTTTGTGCCGACGAAGGTGATCAGGATGGACCGCGTCTGTCCCATCTGTCTTGCATCCGCAATGGCGTAGGTGTTGCTGGGGTTCATAGCTTGTAGGTCTGCTATGATCTCCTCTTGGCTCTGTTTGTCCACGGCGTTGTAGATTACGCCGCGGAGAGCGTTGTCAGGAGCGGCAACATAAGCGCGCAGGGGGTACGAATTGGTTGCGAGACGCAGCTCAGAGGTTCGAACAATAACCGGGTGCCTTGGTCTGAGGGTGAACTAACAGTGAATGAGTTGTTGTATGGGTTGATACGTACGCGATCCTTGGCACGGGAGGTGGCATAGTCAACTTTGGCGATGGCACAAAGTGAGGTCAGGAGGGCCCCATTAGTAGTGGTGCGGAGGTCGAGGCCGCCGCCAGGGCGGAACATGATCTTGTAGTCTTCTTGTGGAAGTCGAGGTAGAGGGACATGGTGGCGTAATCTGGGAGTCTTCAGTGATGGCGGGGGCGCAATGGCCGACTTGAGGGGGTCGCTCTGAGGAGTAGAGTCTCCTCTAGGGTAGGCCGAACGCTGGGCCTTAACAATTCGGGTCCAGCGGGGGTCGTCGTCAAATTCTTCTGGAATGATGGGCGTACCGTCGACTTGGTTCTCTATGTCGACGTTTTCGAGGCTACAGCAGCTGCGGCGATGGCTCAGTGGCCGCAGGGGCGGCGTGAGACGCAGCTCTGCGCTGCGGACAAAGCGGTGCCACGCCGAGCGTTAAGCTTAGCTCGGTTCCTTCGTGGCGGGTGAAAGATGAGGTCCTAGTCAAACGGTGGTCAGTCGGATGAAGGCAAATAAGGTGTCAGGTGAATCCTTACACCTTCACGGGCTTGCTCACAAAAATAGGTGAGTATCCGAGGCGAAATATGAAATCCAGGCGCTGAAAAATACGGATCCCATGCGAGGTACGTTCGCACGCGTTCCGAGCTGTCACTTCGGTTCACAAGGATTTTAAACGTGTCAAAATTTTGGTTTTGCTCCTCCGTGCGATGTCAGCGCACGTTAAAGATCCCCAGGTGGTCGATTGGATTGGATTGGAAAACATTTATTTCGTCGCTCAAGCAGGTCGATGGAGAGACGTACTAGATGGCCGCTAGCCCATGGCTGGCGGCGACCTTATTAGCCCGCTCGATGGCCCGTAGTTGAATCTGCGGGTCCGAGCTGACCAGCACGGCTTCCCACTGCTCGGGAGAAGGGAGCTGTATTAATTGCACCGCAGGTGGATCATTTGCGCAGCTCCAGAGAATATGATCGTATGTCGCTCTTTCGCCGCAATTACTTCAGGTTGCATTGTACTGGCCTGGGTACATCAGGGCAAGCACCGCCGGAGTTAGGAGAGAGCGTGTTTGTAGTCGGCGCCAGGTAACTTCCTGTGCCTTTGTTAAAGATTTGTGGGGGGGGGGGGGGTGCGCCTTTCCAGCCTGAAGTGATGGGTAATGTCATGAAAAGAAATTAACCCGTCCTTCGTGAACTTCGGGTCGGAGGGCGCGCTCACTGCCCGGTCGACGAAACCTCGGGCTTGCGCGTGAGCCGCCTCGTTCCCCGGATTAGATGAGTTTGCCGGGACCCAGATTAGTTCAATTTCCCTAACCGGAGTAGGGGTGCTTTGGAGGATGCGGAGGGAGGTAGACGTGATGCGACCCGTGATAATATCGGCGGACGTGTTTGCAATAGCTAAGGCTATGGCCGCTTCCTCCGCCGTCTCGGAGGAGGTGGATGCGATTGATGCGGCCGCCAACGGAGAACCGTTCCCATTCACAGCGGCCAGTGCGAACGCTTGTATCTGGGTGTGCCGATATTCCGCCGCGTCCACGTATGCTGCATTGACGTGTCGGCCGTACTTGGCATGTAGGGCGCGAGCCCTCGCCATGCGTCGGCCTTCGTGGTGCGCGGGGTGCATATTCTTGGGCAAGGGTTTAATGAATAGAGCTGTCCTAATGTGTGTAGGTAAGTGTGTTTTCGCGTCCTTCTCTGGAAGTTGTTCGCACATGTGTAGTCTGTACAGGATGGACCTTCCCACGTTCGTGCGAGTCTAGCCCGAGTACCGCCTTCGTCCCAGTTCCACATGGAGGGTCCAGCACATCCTTCTTAAGCTGTAGCATCACGTCCTGCGTGGACAAGTTTGCCCTAAAGCCAATCATTGTTGGAGGAAGTAAGTCGCGGTCTTCCGCCTAATTTTGCAGTCGGTTAAGGATGACATGTTCCATTAGCTTTCCGATGCAAGACGTGAGGGAGATGGGGCGCAAATTTTCGATCGAGAGTTTCTTGCCTGGTTTTGGGATGAAGGTGACCCGCGCGTGCCTCCATTCCTGAGGGATCTCGCCTTCCCTCCAGTAGGTGTTCATTAGTTCCGTCAGGGCCGCGACAGACGTGTGGTCTAGGTTTCGGAGCGTTTTGTTTGACACCCCGTCAGGTCCCGCCGCGGTGGTGGTACGGAGCTGGCTGAGAGCAAACCAGACCTCGGCATCTGCTATGTCGGCGTCCAGGGTGTCGTTGGGGAGACCCTCTCCAAGCTGCCCGTTCATATTATCACAGATTTGGCCCCATTGTTTTTCCTGCAGCTCTACAGTGTACGTTTCGATATGGCGCTCGAGTTGGGCTATACGCTTGCGTAGATTTCTATTGTGTCTCTGTCTCTTCCAACGTTTTAGTAGGCTGGCATGCGCTTCCCACATGTGGAGGAGTTTGGAGTCAGTCGTCTGGTGCGGCTCCTCAGTCGGCGTCTCGACCGTGGTGATCTTGACGTCCTCTTTAAGTGCAGCAATCCACTCCGTTAGGTTGTTTATCTGACTGGGGGCAGTTTGCTCTCGTAAGCGTCTGAACCTATCCCAATAGGTGATGCGTGCGCGCTTGTGGTGCAGTTTGTGAAATGTTGTGTCAAATGTTGTAGCTATTTTGTAATGATCGCTCCCTAGTGTATTTCTGGTGTTGGACCAGCAGGTGTCGCTAATGTTTTTGGTTAGTGTGAGATCGGGCGAGGTATCTGCGCTAATATGCTGTTGCCGACCCGCGTGATTTCTTGGGGATCGTTAAGAATTTTGACGCCCAGGTTCTGGATAGACTGCCACAGCTTTGTACCCTTGGGGTTGTTCTTCCGATAACCCCAAGCCGAATGGTGGGCATTAAAATCGCCCACCACAAGGAGCTGCGTTCCTGCGGCGAGTCGAGTTGCTTTACACAGTAGGTGGGCCGAAATTACTCCGTAGCCTCCACTACGGCTCCACTTTCTCTCTTTCCACTTTCACTCCCACCTTCATCCCTTCCCTTACGGCGCGGTTCAGGCGTCCACATTACAAGTGTGACAGATACTGCGCCTTTCCCTTCCTGTGAACGAATTGTCTTTTATATATCCTCCTCAGCTTTTCCGATTGTTCTTTCTAACGATTCAGATAATGAATTCTTAAGTTAACCAATTAGTTGGACTCTGGTTGCAGGATAGCCTCTTCCAGACTTCTTTTCCGATACGGTAAGCTTTCCCACATTCTTGCGTCTGCCAAGGAGACAGCGGTTTATTAGAGGCGGCTGCGCGCACAGTTAACTTTGGTCTACTGCATTTTGCAAAAGTGAACCTGTCTGCTGAGCCCTTCTCTTTGTACTAAATATGAAGGAAAGTGGGGCGGGCAATAATGTTTTATAAACAATGTGGAACACATTTATGGCACGCCACTTTTGGTGAGCAGAGGTAACCAGATAGTGAAGACTATAGCAAATTGGTCATTAGATGTGCTCGAATCATCTGTAGACCAATCAGTGACCTCTAGCCTACCCGCGGCTAATGTTAAGTCAGTGACTGAGCGAGCGACTCCTCTTATAAAGATAATGTTTCTCCGATTGCAGCAGCGTAGATCATTTGCAGACAGCCACAACCAAAGTAGCTGGCCACAGGAATCAGCCCGACTTCCCCAGTAGCTATATGGGGAGTTGATGTCTTCTGGGATTACTGCACTATTTGCGCCAGCCACTAAGCTAACTAAACAGTCTGTTCTGTGCACCCCTAAATGAAAATAGACATTAGCTACTGTTATGTCAGTACGCTGCGGAAATGAAATATCCGTCGCTGAAAGGTTACAGGCAGCGACCAGAATATTTCAAGAAATAGGTGTTTGATGGCATACATTTTTAGATAGCATGATTACCAATCTGACTCCGCTGCCAATATTTCGATCCGCTCTGAAGACTTGAAGATTTCTCACTGAAAAGTTCTCATTTAATTATTGAAGTAATTTATGATTGTTATGCCTCGTAAAAGCACGATATCAGGGTTATATTTGTGAAAAAGTGCACGCTTAATCTAGTTCCATATACGCGTTAAAAATTTGCAGCTAGAAGTGAAACTTTGCAAGTGGAAGTTTTAGTTTGACTGGAACTTTTTTTAAACGTACGTGGAACCACGAATAAGAATGTAGTTCTAGATCCAGTGGAGAATAGTATACGGAGCCGGAATTCCATTGTAAGAGCGCGATACGTGCCATGGTTACTGTCCAATTAAAGAGGCTAGAACCCCCTTCTTCGAATATATTAGTCTGGGGGAGAAGTTTAGACGGTCTTTTTCTAGCTTTCGCCAAGGGCAGACTATATTCAGACGGTCTCACGGAAGCACGGCGCTTCTGCGTAGGGCAAGACATTTCAAAATCTGAAATGCTGAAGTCAATGCGACATGCAGTGATAGAAACAGATGTGTTAGGTGGCCCGTGGTTTCATTCCATGGATAAGCTCATTTTCTTCCTTCGTGCTCCGTAATCCAACAGGCATGAATCCAGCCTTTCTGCTGGATTCATGTGTGGTCAATCTCTCTAGTGGGTACGTAACAATATCTAAAAGCACAACAACAGCAACATCACCTGGCACGCGGAACTGCAGTCTAGACAAGTCTGCACACAACGAAGCACAGCTGCTAATCTACACCGAGCCTGCCATCGCGCTCACTTCGGTCGCGTGACCTGGATGGCACCTGCCAACTCGTCCAAGTCCCTTTGTCTCATGACGTTGAGCTCCCGCCGGCCAATCAGCGAGTTTTATGACGATGGCGGCATATGCCGGACGTCGCCTTTTATTTTATTTTTTGCTCCGTGAGGCTGAAATTAAAAATAGACGCTGCATGAAGCTTGCTAACTTCGTTTTTAGCTCTGATTAAAGTGATGCCTACGTACAGATTCACGTGCCCCGTAGACAGAGCATTCCGAAAGAAGAGGGCACTTCTTTCTTGCGCCCGGTAAGCTACTTTTGAGTCCCACTAAGTACGACAGAACGGGCTGCCACAGATGCCCTCCCGCTTATATTATTCTTACCTTAGCGGACAGAAATAAATTAGGTGCTCACCCGCTGTGAAAGGCAAGATCGCACTATCATCGCCATCAAGCGAGACAAGCGAGCTCTCCCGCGCGACCACCTGCGCACGCACTATAGCGCGTGACCCAGCTACCGCAGCTCCAGAAGAAGAACCTACCCGCTGCTGTCGGCCATGATCCCGAAGCGCTACCGGACCGTGACCATCGGTGTCATCGGAGTCATGTCGTGTGTGGGCACTGTGCTCTTCTCACTCAGTCTGAGACACGGTCGGCAGCATTCTTCTTCTAAGTCCGCCAGCTGCAACTCGACAACCTGCCAGAAGGAGGCCGGCCGCCTGGATTCCTCTGGCGCAGAGTGCCGTGGATTCTACGAATTCGTGTGCGCGCGCCACCGCCATCTGCAGCCTTTGCCACATCAGCAAGCTGCCCTGGCGCTCGCGACGCACCTGAACGCGTCCATCTCTGGCTTCCCGTCGCTCCCCGAGGCCCTGCTGCGCGGTTCGTGTCCGGGACATTATGCCTTGCTGGGTCTCGACCTGTACCGCGCATGTATGGGCCAGGGCGCTGACTGGAACCAGGTAGGCGCCCTCCTGCAGCACCTGGGTCTTGCCGGATGGCCGCTGACGCGAGCACAGCCATTGGATCGCTCACCCTGGGACTTGGCCGGCATGCTGGACTTACGCCTTGGAGTCTTCCCGATAGCACGCCTCTCACTGCGACGCCATTACGGCCGTGTCACGATGCAACTGGACCGCACCCCACTGCCATTGCGACAGCATCAGTTGTCGCTGCCGTTGCGCGACCTGAATAGTTACGTGCGTACCGTCGAGCGGGCGCTGGGTCTCCTTCAGCCCGCGGGTGGTGAAGAACCGTGGGGGGCTGCAGCCATCTCCATAGTCGAGCTGGAGCAGGCGTTGGAGCACGCGCAGCCGCGCGACGCATTCTTGTACGGACCGCGGCTCATCCGGCTCGGAGACCTGCCGCGATCACGCCACTGGAAATGGGCGGAGTACGTGGCTGTCGTTCGTGACGACTCATCGCTGCTGTCGCAGGGCAACCTGACCCTGCTGGTACACGAACCCGAACAGCTGACACTAGCCACAGAGCTGTTGGGAAATGTCAGCGCGGCCGTGGTTTTCAACTACCTGGGCTACCGCACCATCGTGCACTTGGCGCCGCTGCTACCACCCGCAGCTCATTTCCTGTTGCCGTTGTCACCTTGGGCTGATGTAGCGTCTCCCCGTCTGGCCGGTTGCCTGCGGCTATTGGCACATGTGCACCCGTTCGCCCTGCGATTCTTCGCCGCCTTGGAGCCGGGACAGCAGTACCTGAAGCCGAAAATAGAGGAACGCGCAGACAGGCTGTTCGCTGCCACGCAACGTGCCACGGCCGCTGTGGTCGAAACTTTGGCCTGGCGTGAAAAGGGGGTCGGGATGCGTCGGGCCCGCTCGTTGCTCGAGACTCGCCTGGATCGGGGCAAGAGCTCACTGGCTGCGCAGCTGTCTCCTCCACAGTGTCAGTTGTTGTGGTTGGCCAAGGGTGGCCTCCTCGAATCGCTCCTCCATGTGCAGTCGGCGCGGCCCAATGCCTTCTGGCTGGCGACCAGTCCCGATGACGGCCTCGACTCGCGTCACCAGGTCGAGCCGTTCTCGATGCGCGCGGACTACTTCCCCGATCCGAACGTGGTGTACGTGTCACCGGCGCTGTCGATGGCGCTGCAAAAGCTTGAGGAAGTGCAAGCGGCAGCGCCATTGGTCGAGGCCCTCCTACGCGTCGTGTTACCGGGCGAGCCGAACGAGTTCCTGCGCGTGACGCTGCTCCAAATGCGGTGCCTAGCGCGTCGCCTTGGCACATCCCAATACGACAGCCATATGCCGGATCGGCTGCGCGAACTGATCGAGCCGTCTGTTCTGCTCGCGCTGTTCGAGCGTAGCCCGCCACCCGCCGAGCTAGGCCGCTACTCGGCGCGCCAGTACTTCTTCATACACTGGGCCATGACTCTGTGCAGGGCTTCACAGATAGAGAAGAGAATGCGGCGCTTCAAGGAGGTGCCCCCGCGTCTGCGCGTGGACGTCACGCTGGCCAACCACGCCGCCTTCCATGACGCTTGGCACTGTTCCTCAAGCTCTCCCATGCACCGCAACAAGGCATGCCCACCACTCACGCATTGAAGAACCACCCGCTAGCGAAGGAACATGCGTGCACATTTGTGCCGTACTTGCAGAGCTGCTGCTGTGAGGAAAAAGAGAAAAAGAAAGCAGGTGTCCAAACCTCTTCGTGTCGCATATTTTTTTAGGTGAAAATGCGGAGACTATGCTCAGTTCCACCATTAAGAACCACTGTTATGCCAGTAAGTGGAAAATGCCACTCTCATTCGCTCTCCTGTTGCGCAGCAAAAAGGCATACAAAGGGTGGCAACGACAGATTATTTAACACACACCGAATAATGTCCAATGTTCACAAGTCAGCACTTAGCCGTGACGCACTCTTCTGCAGCGTTTCATACCATTGTATAACGTCCTGCAGTGTGCGTTTCTTTCTATTTTCTTAAGGCGCTTCGCCCTTCGCCATCTGAATGAGGCTTCACCGACTGCTTTTCAAATCATACTTTAGATTCTGATGGCTTCTCATCCATACCTGAAGACTCCACCATTTGGCAGTTCTAAAGCGAATTCGGTTGTTTCAAATCTTCGCTCTCCCTTAGCATCTTGCAGCGAGGAACACACTGGTATCATTATTTATTTGCACAAAGCAAAGAGGCGCGGCCAGTATTAGGGTTTAACTATTACGTTTGGTATTACCAAACGTAATAGACTTGCGGACTGGTTACAACTCAGGAAATGGGCGACGCCGTAGTGGAGGGCTGCGGAAATCCGACCACCTGCGGTTCTTTGACATGTTTTGACGTCGAAGTGTACAAGGGCAGGCTTGTATAATGCGCATTAAGATTGAACGGAGGCAGCGCGAACCATTGAAAGCACGAGAGTGAATGGGCTTTAACGAAGGTCAGCCCCACCGCCTTAACTGCGCGGTAATCCAGATATAAACACCTTTCACTCCGCCTTTCTTGAAATTTGGTAGTTATTCTCGAACAGTGTGCTTCTCTGCAGCTCGCCGTTTTTTATCCCCAGGTCTGCAAAATTCTTAAGCGTCACAAACACTCGATCTTGAGTCTAAACATTACGCGTCCGTACTTACATGCCGTTATAAAACATAAACTCAATCCGTGTAGTACCCTTCTCTGCCAATCATTGGTGTACTTGACCCACCCTTTAATTTCTAAATTGAGACTAAAATCTATCCTTCAAAAGCACATTCATTGATCTTTATGGGTACCATATATGTGCACCACTATGTCCGTTCTTTCAAGGATGCCTACCTCTAATTTTTAAATATAAGCTTTTTAAGATTAGTACAGCTTCTGCGGCACAAATGTACCGCTGTTGAAGGACGTCAGAAAACAGGGCAGTAATTTCAATAAATAAATTGGTCTACTAATTAACGGTAATTAACATATACCGTAATGCTTTAGTTGCATATAAATTTCCAACTAGAGTTGCAATTAGAGATTTGCAGGTGGTAATCATTCACAGCAAAACCGGTTTTTAGAGTCTCGAAACCGCGATTACTCTCGGCGCTGTGGCTCTAATTTAGCCGATCTCGCATATCAGGCTCGCTTTAAAAAATCCACTCTCGCAGCATCTCCGCACCGTCAATCAGTGATTAAAGTGCAACCACACGTACTCTGTCCCGCGTGTGCTGGGGTGGGTAAAGACTATTTCCCACCAATACAGGATACCCCTACTTTCCAGCTCCAGCATGCAGGCTTAGGGAGTGGGGACCGGGGTCTTTGTGATTAACAACTGGCGAAGAGGCACTGCTGCTTCGCGGCTTCAGCGGCTAGAAGGACGACTTTCCGTTGGCCGGCGGGGGCCTGACTCCGCAGCAGGCTTCTTCTCTATAGTGATACTTTTCCTAGCTCCCGGAGCTCCTGGAGATATGATCAGAATTCTACTATCTCCGCAGTTTTTAGATTTACCACCCAGTCTATGCTTTAATAGGCGCCAGTGGGCGACAGCCTACGCATTGCCTAGAATTCGGTCCAGTAGAAGCAGCGAATTTCTCCCTGGCCTATAATTTTCAACGATTTTAGTGTATGTTTGCATACGTTCGCCCTAACTCGTGGGTGGGTTCGTTGCGGAGTCGAACTCGTGTTCGGAGGTCCAGATTATCGTGATTTTGCAATTCACTACCAAACCCAGTAAGATTCTGTTTGCCTATTTCGAGAGGCGGCAGTACTGCGCTGCGGTGGTCAACGGCCGTGGTGCATCCGTCGCCTATGCATCCATTAGGAGTCGAAGCATAGATGAGGTAGAAGTGGTAGCGATAGCGCTTGCGTGTGCTGTTGCAGCAAGCAACGGGGAGAACCACCGTCCTATGAGGAGGTCTTGATCTGTGTTGACGCGAATGTCACGTGGAACGTGATCTAACGGGGAGGATGGGACTTTACGATAGCGCTTTAAGATACCTGTGACGTCAAGGCTGACAGATTCGGTAACATATATGGATGAAGGTGGCGCTGATGAACTGTGTCAGGCAAAGGTTATACGCAGCATAAATACCTAAGAAACTAGAAGATTGAACAGCCATCCCAATAGCTCAGTTGGTACAATACCGAATGCGTACTTGAAGTGATAGGTTCAGTTCCCACCGACGTCATGAGGTCGCCCCTTTTTTCTACTTTGTAATGAATTATTTCCATGATTACATTATAATTTCACCTTTGATCAACACCAAACATTTGCTGCCTCTCCCGTAATCGACTGTCTATGTAAGCATAAAATTAACTGTTATGGGTGCCGTGGCGATAGTCACCTTCGTGAGCAGCCGCATATTCATGGCGTTGTCAGCAGGGGTGAGAAGTCTTACTTGATGTGCAACTCGAAAAGCGATGGCACCGAGTTAGCCGTAATCACATTAGATTGAACACCGAGTTTTGGTCAAATTCGAATGGAGTCCAAATTTGGGGATCTCAGGGCCAAATGTTTGCTTGTGGCGCAACTAAACTTGGTGGTCAACACTGAATTGGTCACACTTAGGTCACGTAAGGCACTAATTTATGTCAAATAAAATTAAATTGGTTTAAAGGAAAGAAATTGCTCAGTATCTTTCACACATTCTACCTGGACGCCTTAACATCGCCGTAAGGGAAGGGAGGAAGGTGGGAATGAAGGCGGAAGAAGAGGAAAGGGAAGCCGTAGTGGAGCGCTTCAGAGCAATTTCGACTACATGGGGATGCTTAATACGCACTGACAATGCACAGCACATGGACGCCTCTCCGTTTCGCTTCCATCGAAGAGTATCCACCGTATGTCGGCTTCGAACTCGTGTACTCCGACTCAGTGGTCGGGCGTTTAGCAAAATCTTCTAACTCCTGTATGTTCGTTTCATTCAGGTTTCCACCGAGGAGTGAAGCCTTAAATACAAATTGGTTTGGTTTGGCTTATGGGATCTAACGTCCCAAAGCGACTCAGGCGACAAGAGACGCAGTGGGTGGTTCCGGAAATTTCGACCATCGGGAGTTCTTTTACACGGACATTGCACAGAACACGAGCGCCTAGCTTTTCGCCTGCGTGGAAAATTGGCAGGGATTCAATCCTGCTTTCTTGGCTACAGTGCACGAATGCCCTAACCACTGCACCACCGCGGCGGGCAATATAAATTGGTTCACAGCCTTGCGACATCAAATAACGATTGTGTGTCCGCTTCGTGTAGGTGTCCACCAAAAAGAAGAGCAGTAAATGTAAATTTATAGCACCTCGCCGCGATGGTCCAGTGGTTAAAATGCTCGACCACTGTACTGGAGTACTTGGGTTCGAACTCAACTACTGACTACTGCGTTTCCAGCGGCGGTCGGGTTCAAACCTGGGTACTCTAGTACAGTAGTCGGGCACCTTAACCACTGTGCCACCGCCGTGGGGCACAGCTCGAAAGAATAAGTTGGTTTTCAGGAAAAGTAATGGTCTGTATCTGACACATATTTTCGGTGGACACATGAACCGCACCGTAAGGGAAGGGAGGAAGATATCAGTAAGACTGGAAAGAAAGAGGTGCCGTAGTGGTGGACTACGAGTACTTTCGACCCCCTGGGGTTTGAGGCAATACACGTAAATAGGTTTACAGGAAAGCAACAGTGCAGTAAATGTCGCACTTCTCGGTGGCCACCTGAAGTACGCCAAGGGAGAAAGGTGGGAGTGAGAAGGTGGCTTCGGAAATATTTTAGACAACCTGGAGATTTACATAAACTAAGCTTATGTTTTATGGATGTTAGCGTGCACTAACGCATAGCACATGGACGCATTTGATTTTCACCTCCATCAAAACGCGGTCAGGTTCGAACCTGGATACTCCTGCTGCCAAGCCTCTTGACCATTCAGTCACCGTGGTGGGTGAGGCAAATATTGAGCTTTTATTTCCCCAAAAACAAACAATTAGACTTTCAGTATAGTTTTTTTTATTTTATAGGGTCTAAGATCTCAAAGTAACTCAGGCTACAGACCCCATTGTGGAGAACTCCGGAACATACGACTTGCTGGAATTCTTTAACGTGCACTGAAATTGTACAGTAGACAGTTTTGCAAACTGCGTACGCAAATTTCAGAATGGTATACAAGAAAGGAGCATCTTTCACACCTTGCTCAACACCTGAGCGCTGGGAAGGTGGAAGTAAAAAGGAGAAAGGTGCGCCATTATGGAATAATTTCCATCACCGGGATATTTCTGTGTACTGATATCGCTCTGCCCGTTTCGCAATACTAAAATTTGAAGACAAAAGTAAGCAGGGTTTGATCTAAGGTTAAACCGAGTTAGACGTCCAAAAGCACGGCTAAATTTGACTTACCTGTAGGTCAGTAGTTTTTTTTTTGCTCCAAGTTTCAATTTGGTTACATTCTAAGATATATGCACATTAGGCAACCTGCCCACGTTTACGGCGTCTTCTCTCCCGCTTCAACTTAGCCCGCCCGACACGGCAGGGCGCACCTCTTCGACCGAGAGAAGGACCCGGCTCACTCATCATCCTGGTGTGGTTTGACGCGCCGTAGCAATTGTGCTGTGCGACTATGCAGGCAACTACGGCGCGCAGCAAGATGGCAGTCGCATCGCATCGGGAGAATAGCGCTCACAGACGTGAAGTACAAAATTTTCATGAATGTTTTAGGGCGAAGGTTGCAGACCGCGATTAGAGACATAGTTGGGCCTCATCAGACGTGTGGGATTAAAGGGCGCTCCATTTTCACCAATATCCATAAAGCGCGCAGCTTAGTAGAATACTGTGATGACAGTAATGGTCGGGTGGCCTTTCTCCAGATTGACTTTGCAAAGGCACTTGACTGTGTCGCTCACGAACTGTTGTTTGCCATTTTAGACCATGTTAATGTCGGTTCTGTTGTCCATGAGGGTGTGGCTTTGGCGTACTGGAGCTGCACGACGAGATTTATTGTTAATAAATATTTAGGGGCCCCCATCAGTGTACGCCAGGGCTGACCCCTCAGCCCTCTTTTATTTTGTATATATATAGAGACCCTTTGTATGAAAATACTCAAGAATAATAGCATTCAGGGATTCAATGTACAAGCAGCCGAAGTAAAGCTGTAAGCATATGCAGACGACATTGCTGTTTTTATCGATGATGCTATGCTATATATGCTAAGCTCTGAAGTGTTCGCGCGAATTCAGTCGCGTCATCGGTAGTGGAGTTAACTGGTCGAAATGCCTCGGACTTTGGCATGGAAGGTGGACATCTACGCCTGAACTGTTTGCCAGTGTGCCTTGGACGACGACACCAGATAGGTACTTCGGACTTCAGCTTATGGCTTACCGTAACAGTGAACATTATTATAGAGGGCAGGCAAAAAGGGATAAAGGACAAAGCTGAAAAGTGGAGAGGAACCAGCCTATCTATTTTTGCGAGGGCCACAGTTTGCAACTTGTTCTTTATCAGTAAGCTCTGGTATGTTATGCAGGTGTTGCACTTTTCATGGTTAAATATTCAGAAGCTGCACAGGAATTTTGCTGTATTTGTCTGGGCGTCTGAATGGGAGCGCTGCAGCCGGACCAACTTGTTCAGACGAGTAAAAGATGGTGGGCTAAATTGGGCCACCTGCTTTTGAGACAGCTGGTCAGTTGTGTTTAGTTTTTTAGAGACACGACTGACCCTTTCTTACGCACCGAATGCCAATTCAGACTGAGGCGGCTGCTACCGGAGTACGTTGTTTCAACTGAAGATTTTTTCACAGGGATCAAGGGCTTTTATAGAAAATTCGTAGTAAGTGTTCGGTTCCTTTCAGCGCCGTTTTGAACTGATTATTTGTTAACAATAAAACGAAAGGAATTGTACAGTGCATTGTGTGACATTATGTTCTCTGTGCCTTTGTACAGGGCCTTGTACAATGGAGGCAAAGGTGCAGATGCGTAAGAAAGGGTAAAAAGAATGCAGGTGACGCCAGGAGCAAACACCTTCTTTTTTAAATTGCACACCGGAACCTTGCCGGTAAAAACATTTTTGGAGGAAAAGGGATTATTTACACCCTGGCGATCAGACTGTTTAATATGCAGAAAGCCAGAAGCAATAGAACATGCTTTTTTACACTGTTGGGAAGGAGCATATTTTTGGGATGTATTGCAAAGAACGCTAATGAAATATTTTCCGCTAGACCCGCCTGGCATTCGGTACTTATACGTAGAAAGTGAGGATGGGGTACCATTTCATTTAATTATGTTCATGGGCCTCCACTGTATATGTCGCTCAATAATGGCGGGTTACCATTGCGATAAAGATGCATGGCCCGCCAGAATTTATTTTTGCGAAAGCGTGGACAGGTTTTTGGCAATCAAGAAAGCTGCAGCGCAGTCTTCCGAGTGGCTCTCAAGGGTAGAGCATTTTTTGTGTATGCGTTAATTTTCGTGCGCCATATGTAAATAGCATATGTAAGTAGCATTTGTGCGAATTTTGTTGATTTTGTTCTCGTGAAATGCAAGGTGTTATGACCAGGCAATAAAGAAAAAAAGAGCATCGGGACTGAGTCACTGTCTGTGCCACGCGATCGAGGTTGGTTGGTTCATAGGAAGGGAAAGGCGCAGTATCTGTCACACTTGCTCTGTGGACACCTGAACCGCGCCGTAAGGAAAGGGATGAAGGTGGGAGTGAAAGTGGATAGAGAGAAAGGGGGGCCGTAGTGGAGGGCTACGGAGTAATTTCGACCACCTGGGGATCTTTAACGTGCGCTGACATCGCACAGCACACGGACGCCACTCAATCCTGTTTTCTGGCTAATCCGATAAAGACCCCTGTCCAGAGGCGTGACGGACGGGGCTCCTTTTCTGGCAGCATCCGTCGAAACCCCTCTTAAAGAAGACGGATGCGCCGTGCGAAATAATTCCAAAGCCCTCCACTACTCTACTTCTTTCTTGTCCTGCACTCCCGCCTTCTTCTCTTCCCTTACGGCGCGGTTCAGGTGTCCACTCAGAAGTGTGACATACTATGCTTTTCCTAGGCTGCTCTATTTACTCCTATCCCCAGCAGTTGGATAGCTACGGGTTCTAATGCTACGGGTTCTAATGCGGCTGCTGATGTGATCTCAGTGCAGATTAAAGATAATAAATAATTAAAGAGCATTGCAGAATCTACTTTGGAGTAATTCGATGGCACGGATGCTGCTGTTGGTTGTGGAAAGGAAAGCACAGTACTTGTTGCAATTTTCGGTGAACACGTACAGATAATTTCTATATTGGTTTACAGGGCAGGAAATGTGCAGTATTTGTCCCGGTTTTCAGTGTACACATGAACCTAACCCCCCCCCCCCCCCTCCCACATCCCACTGCAAGGGAAGGGGTTTTTGTCAAAGGTGAAGATCGTTGGTCAAATAAATCCACAGTTGCACCACGAGCAGTAGGGCTTATGTTTTAAACCACCGCTCTCAATTGTGTCTCATCTCAAATACAGTCTTATCATCATATAACAATACTGTGATGCAAATGGTTGTCGCCAGTTTCCTTCGGTAGATTTGATAATTTGACTTTTGGTTAATTTGCACATTTTTCCTGGTCCCTAGAAGGCTGAAATAACGAGAGGTTTACTGTAACAGTAAAATGACTATATCTGCATGTGTCATATAACATGTTGAGCAGACATGGCACACCACTGACGCAGGAAGGTACATGCAAGCTTTATATTCAAAACTTTATATTACAGACTATAAAAAACAGGCACTGTAGGCTCTTTGCACTGGTGGATCTCATCATCTGTGTCTCTTCAGCTCAATTCCCCAGAGTTCAGCACTCTTAGAGACTGTTGCCTTCTGTTCAGGAGGCACCGTAGTTAACGCCCACGTCAACATCTTTGGCTCTGGGTGATGGAGGACAGTCTGCATCAGGCTGGAAGACAATACAAAGATTAAGAATAGCTCTAGAGAAATGAATGTACCATAGAACTCCGCTATAGTAAAAGCTCGTGTATATTAAAATGAAACATAAGTCACAGTTCATCTTCCATAGATGACTGTACATTTTTCGCCCTATATAATGAAGACATTTTGGGTAAATATCGGTTATAATAGAGTACGTCTGGCCGCGGCGAACATCTTTCACCAAATGACATACCCATACATGCCGTACCTAGGAACGCGAGGCAACTGTTGTTTTCAAGATTAAAAAAAAATGAAGAAAGCCCCGAACTTCCATTTAAATGGCTTTACCACTATATTCATCACTGCTCAAAAGAAGCCAACTTTACATAAGCCGTGAAGCCATGAGGGAAAGCATGCAGTGAGTGGGAAAGAACAAAGTAAAACTGTCTACAAACATGAAAAGAAGGCTGCACGGGCCGTTCTGAGAGTAAAAAAAAAAGAAAGAAAGTAAAAGTGCAGCAATAAATAGGGAATGGAAGAAACGGATAAACATTCGCAGCACTGTGCAGCGCTGTGAAGCACAAAGCGCGAGGCAGCGGTGAAAAGCAGTGGAGGCACGGCTTGTACAGTTTTCATGTGCAAATGTAGCCAAGAGTGATAAGTTAATGGCGAGCTTTATGTACCGCACTGAACAAGCTTCTTTTGGTATTTATTGCTTCTAAAAAAGTGCTAATATATACTACTGATACGGTTGACCAACGAAAAAAAAAAAAAAAAGCTATGACCTTCTTCTGTGCCTGTTTATTTTTTTTTTATGGTAGAATCTTGACACACGGAAATCGGCTAAGCAGAACTGCCACATAATTGAAACAAACTTCCCAGAATTGGTTGGTTTTGTGAAAAAGCAATGTAAAAAGAAATCTCATTAATCGGAACTCAAATTTTTCGACCACCGTGTAAACGAAACTGAAAACAGGCGACAGGCTGGAAACCACAACTAGTCAGTTATGTGCAGGGCCAACGTGGTATGTAACACTTCGCCCCACTCTTACCCCACCCTCACCCCTTCTTTTTGCTTCCAATTTCCGTCTCTAGCAATTTCCAGTCGTCTCACATATTGCACTTATGTCCTGCTTGCAGTCTGGTAAGGTTTAAGCCTAAAGTCTTCGTTGGGTGTCGGCGCGCGGTCAACATCTGATGGCAGTGCAAAAATGCCCACGCAGCGCGCTTCCATTGGAAAGGAAGATCGAGATTATCAACGACTTCGAGAGTAGTTGCTTCACAAGAACGGCCCTTGCGACAAAGTACGCCGTCCCTAAGAGCACCCTGACGCGGATACTTCACGGAGATGGACAAGCTGTGAAAGGCTTTCCAAACATCCCGTTTTGGTCCTCAGAAAAGAAAGACTTTGAGTAGCTGACCCACACAGGTTCGCGCAAATTCAAAGGAGAGAAGTGCACCAGGAAGAAGCTTAGGAAGTACAGGCAGACCGTCCTCACTGGCGGAAATATGACAGGAAGCGAGAAAATGAAGCTGCTGGCGATCGGGAAATCTAAGAATCCAGGGTCCTTAAGAAGGTTGCGACCTTGCCCATTTCTCATCAAGCCGATAGCAAGAGACACAGTAACGGTGCACGGCAGCTGATCCAGTTATACAAAATTTATTTCCCCGAAAACGAAACTGCTGATAAATCCAACATATTTTTCCGACCCCTTGAGGCGCCATTTAACGAGAGTCCACAGCAATAGCATAACATCAAAGTAAAATGAAAACCGTCAACTTAAATTTTCCCGGTTTGAAATGCTGATTTATTCAAACACCGCTTCGATTTCACCCATGAGAGTTCACAGTAATAACGCAACAGAAGCAAAAATGAAAGTATACTAAATAGTCTGTTTACTAGCGAATACTAGCCTGTCTACTTGTAAAGTATGTATGTAACTATAATTAGTGCAGAACACGTCGCATGGAAAATAATGCGGTGCATACGTGGCACAGCGTGATGGGATAAAAAATAATGTCTTGCAAGCCACGTACCCCAGGGACAGCGTCCTCGAGTTCAATGGCCTCGTGCTCTCTGCTCTCACTTTTTCTCCGGCCCTGAGCTGATCACAGGCTTGTCTTCAGAGAACTGCACACGAGAAACAATGGCATCACTTGTCAGGTGAGGTAGAGAATAATTATCTGCTTTTTTTAAGGTTTGACTTCCCGCAGCAACTCAGGCTAGGAAGGTCCTGGTCCTTGAAAAGGTGTATAACTATCAACTCCGATTTCTTTTTTATTTAACCTTCAGTTGAGAGTCAGCGCTTGTCCGTTATTCTCTTCCTCTGTTTGTCTCATGTCGCGGCGCTGTTTTTTTATTCTGCAATGCATCAATTAGCTCAGATTTCCGTTCCTCTGCGTGCATATGACATAAATCATGTGCACGGTCACACATAAGGCAAGGCGGGTGCAATAATTTATCTGGCAAACAAACTTGGCAAACATTTCTGGTAAACGCAATTACAGTTCATCTAAACTTCAAGTTGCAGGCAGTGCTCTAACGAACTCCATTATGGTTCCGACCTCCGTTATGGCTGTGACAGCTCCTCACGTTCACATGCAAACTTTTGTTTCTAATTTTTTTTAACGCTTGGAATACGAGGAGGGGGGGGGGGGGGGGGCGGATCTTAGATTCACGAAAATATGGTATGTGCAGTGCAGCAAGTGCAAGAGGAACCATTTTATTTAGTTTGTACATTAAGTTCCAATAATGTCCACAGCTTTGTGCACAATCATCAAAAAGACAAAGTTATGCAAGCCAGTAATCGCAAGGCGATGGTTCTTGTTAACAAGTTTTGTTGCACATTGTGTCGATGGTGACCTAAATTGAAAACCATTCCTAGAATTTCTAGTTCGTCCTGGAGCGCTTCACAACTGATCTATCATGTCTAAGTCACATAAAGAAATCACGCAACAGGCTGATGTTCTTTCTGTCAGTACTTAACATCGCCTTTAACGACGACGCCGATTCGCACACTAATAGCCTCTAGCATTTTGCCTGTCTGCCAAGTCAATCCTAAATTCTGCATTTCCCCTTAACTATAAAGAGAGTCTATCAACTGGTTTAGCCCTATTTCACGCTGACCACTGATGCAAAAACGCTTGGCAAATGCAACCATGTAGAAACGGTCACAACATTGCATCTTAGACACTTTCTCACCTTTATGTTGGACTCTTTCTGCTCTCCGCTTGCAAATTTACCCTTTTTTAGGTAAAGAAGTTTGTTCAAGTTGAGAATTTTCTGTGTCCTCTGCACAAAAGGAAGAAGATGGGGCAACAAAGAGTGCAAAACGACAAAACTGGACCTCTGTCCAAGAAAATATTGGCATGGCTCAACATATCTAGATCTTCAACATTTCCCCCAATTTCACTTGCTTCACAGTCGACCCTGAGAAGGTAATCGAGAGTTTTGCATTGTAGCTGTGAGAACGTGCCAAGGCGGTAGAGCTAAACAGGTGAGTTTGCTCAGCCAAGTGTACTGCGTGATACCTTATTTAGCTGCAAAGGTAAATGTTGTTTTGTATAGACCAACACAGTGTTTACAAACAAAGGGGGGCCGCCGCCGATTGGGGGTGAAAAGTAGGATTAGCGCCCATAGGAATACATGAACTGAAAGATATAAAACAGTTTTACTGTTTCAGGGGGCCTTTGATGTTATACGGTGCAGAGCAACCGTTACCATCCTAGAACAGATTGTGCAAGTATGAAATCTCATTAATTGTGCGAAGTATTTTTAAAATACCGAAAAACGTACGGGGTGCGAGTCGGGAGGGCGATCCTAAGAAACACATGTAAACACAAGTTACCGCAACATTTTTTTCGTTTTGCAGAGCACCAGAAGTCGTGGCTGATCGCTAAACGTTGGCCAGCGCTTTGAACAACAGTGTGACAAAGTATGCTGCGTCGCTGCAGAGGCAGTCTACTTTTAAAACTCTCCAAATAATCTATGTTGTGAATCCGGACACGCCCCAAAAGGCTGATGTAGTGAATCACGCAGTTTTGTTTACAGTCTGATATGCTGCCGCATGGGGTAGATTAGAATGATAATACCGTCACTCAAGTGACATGCTAGAAAGAATTACATTTAAAAAGTAGTTTTCAAGAGCCATACGACAATATGGACCGAACGAGAATCGCGCATTGCATGCAGCAGTCGACGGCGCGGCTGGCGATACTTACCGCGACCGCCTCCTGGTCTGGAGCGTATATTAGGGACGGTGCCTGTGGTGCACGGTCGTCTGCAACTGTGCGCGGTCAGTTTATCGTGCTGTGCACAGCCCCGTAAATCGTCAGGCTTGCAGTACTTTCAAAGGAATGTAGTGCGCGCTGCAGTAATGCCGGACTGCTTGAAAAGCTTCTCGGAATCGGATAAACTGCGCTAGAATGAAAAGCTGTACATTGATGGCGTGGTGCACCCGGACTCATTTGCTATGCCTGAAGCACATTGGGAAGTCCTCCGGACTGACGCGGTCGCTCTGCCGCCATTGAGAATGGCAAACATTGCAGTGTATATTTTTTTCTCCGAGTCGCTTCACTGCAGAGACCGTCTAGACATACAACTCCCATGGAGGCGTATAATTATTTTGAGCCAGGTGGGTGCGCGTAAGGTCATCAACGGGCATATATGCTAGTTATCTATTTTTTAGTTTATTTTCTTTTTCCCGATAGTATCGCTATGGTTATAATATATATATATATATATATATATATATATATATATTCTGCGCTTTCTGTGCGGTTTTCTTGCCTTTCTTTTTTTTTTTTTCTTTCCGTACGGCGCAGACCATGCAGCGTGTGCACGGTATCGAGGTTCACGAGTAGCGTGGTGTCGGGGCGGAAACAGCAATGAAGCGGACATGCGAGACGGAGTTGGGAAAAACAAATTGAAAGAGCTTTATACAGGTATTTACAGCTTAAACAAACAACTCGAAGAGCAGGACGGCAGCCTGTTTCCATTGAGAGCCTCTCGAGTAATCTATCTGTCGCTTTGCAACACAGTCGTGTCCGAAAACACTCTCGCGTCTTCCTTTCGTCCGGCCCCTCCCACGCAGTCACTGTCAGGCAGCAGGCGGTCGAGATGCAGCTGCATGTACCAAGGTCACAGGAACGAGGCCACAGGCACGGGGCCACAGGTCCCGGGACCCATCTCGAAGCCGATGGCAACAACTGTCCGATGGTCGGCCGCACATCCCGACCTTTGAATACCGGAGCAGCACGCTGGTTCTCTGTCTCCCGCTTGTCGATGTCGCGTTCCTCCCAAAACCGCAGACGCAGGGGTAGAAGACCAACGTCCATCCCGCGACACGGCCGAGCCACACAACCCGGTGATGCGGTGAAGCTTGGCCGGCCTGGCACAACAACGGACGTCGGAATAAGCCTCTCAAAATGTTTGCTTACGACTTGCTCACCACATACATGCACCGGGACGTAACTACATATGCATTCATTTTAATACTTACTGCCTCTACTTAGTCACGAGTGATGTTTACAGAACGGATCGACGTCGTGCCCGTTATTTTGCGTTTTATTCCCCTCATTTTACAAAATGAACCGTGTCCCGACGGCATCATTACTGCCTTATTAAGCGGCTCATGCGTGTCGCCACACTTGGGATGTATTTTTTTTTATTTCACCATGCAACGTGATGTCGGGGCATGGTACAAGATGGTCACTAAAAAAAGCAGATTGAACGACTCGCCTCTTAGACGTGGGGTTTCATCTGGAAACGCACCACACATATTTATTGCTAGATATATGCTTTACAGGGATATCAGACGAGAAATTTTGTTGCCTACATATATCCATGGTTTTAAAATAATGCACCAGCTATTAACAAACGACTGCTTTCGTAGGCGCTAAGTCAGCTTCTTTGCGAACCGTTCTTTAAATATATTTTGTATAGGCCGCGCTACCGCAATCCACTTCTAACTCAGATTCAAGACAACAAGGGTTTTTAAGAGTAGATTGCCTTCGCAGTGACGCAGCATACTTTGTCACACACTTCTTGAAAGCGCTGGTCAACGTTTAACGACCGGCGGTGTACTGCGAAACAACAAAAATGTTGCGGTAAGTTGTGTTTACATGTGTTCCTATGAGTCGTCCTCTCAACTCGTATCCCTATACGTTTCACGGTGTTTTAAAAATACTTCGTCTCGGTAATGAAATTTCCACTTTCACGATCTCTTCTGGGATGTTCGTGGTTGCACTGTGCTGAATAACGACATCATAAGTGCCCCGTGAAATGAGAAAGAATGCTTTCAAATATTTAGGTTTCATGTATTCCTATGGGCGCTAACCCTACTTTTCACCCCCAGTCGGTCCAGCCTGGAGACAGAAGCGCCACGGCATCGTGCTTACGTCACAGATCAGATTTGATCTATAATGATTAAAACAGCGCCCATTATGATGAGATCTACTCCTGCAAGAGTAGGTTGGCAAAGGTGCACTGTTCTCTGATGTCTCCTGCCATCAGCTTTTGAAGAAAAATAAGAGATTTCACAACACAGCGACCCCCCTCTCCCCCCCCCCCCCCCCCCCTCCTTTTGCTGCTTATGGAAAATGCTGTTCATACAGCTAGATCTATATTGGATCTGTAGACTGGAGAGCGCAGCTACACTTGAGGTTTAACATGCATTTTTGTGCATCTTAGGGAAATCTGAATGTCAGTAACCAAATTTCCCACAGCCATTCAACAGCAGCATCACTTACCTTAAACTATGTGTCAGCTTGTGCCACTTCTTAGTCTGCCAGACACTGCCAGGGTTAAGCTCATCCATGCTGCCAATATCCAGTTAACTTCTGGTTTTCCTGCAAGAGACACAGCACTCCTTTAGCACAGAAACAAAAGATGCAAATATTCTGAGTTAATCTGGCAAATGGAAATTGAAAATGTGTTAGCTTACATAATAAAAAAAAATACTTGAGCACATGATTTCACTATAACGAGATAATGATATATAATAATAGTCAGTGATAAGAAAGAGAGAGTCTCTCTCGCCCTCACTAGAAAGAGAGAGAGTAGAAAGTGAGAGAGAGGAAGAGAGTTTCTTTTTCTCTACCTCTCATCTTACGCTCGCGCTTCTCCTAGAAGAGAGTGCGAGCATAAGGTGACTTATGTGCTCCCCTGAAATTTTTTTTTTACATGTGATGTTATTCCGCCCTGTCCACTATATATATTAAAGTGCATTTTGCCATATAAGGAATCTGCAAAGTTCGCGCAGTCGTAATATTGAGTTAAGTTTAATTTAGTTGATGGGGTTTTAACTGCCCAAAGCGACTCGGCTTCTGTGAGACGCCGTAGGGGGAGGCTCCAGAAATGTCGACCGCTTGGGGTTCTTTAACGTGCCCCGACATCGCACAGCACATGTTTTTCGTCTCCATCGAAAAGCGGCCGCCGCGGCAGAGATTCGATACCGCATCCTCAGTCGAGGGACCTAACCAGTGCGTCACCGCGGCGGGGAAGCATATACTTCATAGCTCCTAAATAAAAATTTTAGATTGACGAAAAAAATTCGGTTATTGTGCTATTATTTTATTTATAGTTCTTGATTCTTTAAAACAGATAAATTTCCATCCCTACCTCCATGGGAGCTCTCTTCTGTGAAGGAGAAACTAGCTTGATGTGTGACGTTGAGGATGATAGCGGCATCATCGATCCCCTTGGGGTTTCTGGCAACGAAGAGTATCTCCCCGGCGTCTTCAGGGTGAACCGACCTAATTTCAAGGGACGTTGTTCGGCAAAACGGTGTGTCGGCACTCTGAAAAAAAAAAAATAATAAAAGGTGACAGATAAAGCAGCACGAAGGCATCTTTGCACTGGCACAAGAAGGAACAAGATAAGGTGTAGTAGCACTGTAAAGTAACTTGCCGAGACTTCGTGGTATGCGGTTATCGGCAAACTAACTGTATTAGCGCGCTCAGAACATAGCTTCTCCAAGAACTGGCCTCACTGCACAGTGAAAGAATAAAAGCCACAGACACATGCTACGAGTGATTGCTGCTGAAATTTGACTCATTTCCTTATTTTTACATGCCTCCTTTTAACTTCGTTGTGCTTGGAGCTAAAGAAAGTAGAAACTTTTTTATTCGTGAGTGCAGTAATTGCACTAAGTGAAAGGGAAAGTGGTGGGGGGGGGGGGGGGGTTGAGTCACAAAGTCATCATGACTTTCTGAAAGAGCGTAGGCGCATTAACTTCTAGACAGAGTCACCGCCGCCTCATTCTGTCAAGCATGAATAAAAAAACCGAAGTAACTTGCTCAATTTAATCCAAGACGGCTTCGTGCCAAGACCAGCGGTTCCAAGGCTAATTACCGCTCGTAAGCCGGCATCGCCTGGGCCAAGCCTTTTTGCCACTCGAGGCCGACTGATACGGCGCAACGAACACCGGGCTGTGATCGCTGTCTCTTAGGCCAATCACACACAACTTTCCAGCGCGAAACCAAAGTCACTCTGTGTAGGTAGTGTTCCAATTCCATTTAAGCCATCGGCTAGACATGAACTTTTGAAGTTTCATCTCAGCGCTTGACCTCTGCTTTGCTCACGTGCTATATTGCAAACCTTTATTTCTATTCCTGTCTCTCGCAAAACTACGTGGGCGTCTAATTTCGACCACGTAATGTCGCCAATACATTGATCGATGCGTTGTCTGCACAAGTACAACGTGTGATATAGACAGTGAAGCCTTTTCGACCAAAATAACGGCACGTTTTGAGCTGGTGTTTAATCTGAACGGTGTCATAACGCTTAGCAGTGACGGATATTAGACCTGCATTTCCGAGCGCTGCGGTGGAATTGCCGTCAGCGGACTTAACTCCACGGGGCGTGTTTACCGACAACTGTTTACAGTTTTAAACTTCGCGATTTCGTGAAACGTATTCAAGACTTGCTCAAAGTGAATGATATGCGAAGCTTTTTTGCGGACACAGGCACGCGTATCAGGTTGCAAGGTTCCTGTACTGCTGACAAGCGTATATTCCGTACGTTTACTAAATGCAAGCAAGCAATATGCAACGCAGATATCGCATACCCGTTCATGCTTCTTGGCCGTTAGACCGTATACTTTTGTTCGCACATCTTAGTGCCACTAGTTACCTGGATATAAATAAGATTGTTTTGGAAAGCACTATTTAAAAATACGAAGTATAGACGCTTGGTGGTGAGGATCAGGGGGCAAAACAGCAGGAGGAATATTTCGTTTCTTTTAGAAAGTACCGCCACGGAGGCTTTGTGGATGGTTCACTATGTTTGTGGCGAACACAATAAAAACGCACAGCAAACCACGCAAAATAGAACTAAGCAACAAGAGCGGCCGCCACTAGAGGTACTGAAGCGAGTCGGGAATAAAAAAAGGCGGGGGGGGGGGGGGGCGAGAACTGAATATATTACTACACATATCGGCGTAATATCGATAATACGTTACCATTGCGCAATGAAGATGCACGTATACGTTGCTGCGCGCTTGTGACAATGTCTGCTAGACCATGGCACTCGGCGGGCAACTCACACTGTAGTTGTGGGCGACGTAGTGAGTGAGGGCCGCTTCCCCGGGGCTGAGAAGCAGACGCCTCACGATCCAATAAGCTCGTGTCGGTGGAGGATTGGCACAGACCAGCACAGTGATTCTGACTGGCTTCCCTACGATTGCCATGAGGCTCTTGTTTAGCGCCTTGATGTCAGGCCGGCCTGCGTGCAAGGCGGTGAGGAATAACAGACAAAATGAGCGAAACACCTGAAATGAGTCTCTCCTTTGCATCTGATCGATAGCAGGAAGAGAAAAAACACTGCGAAGTCACGTTGGAGGCGCTGCGAACGAGTGCACATGATAAGAAGATGGTTTGGGTGAGAAGAACCCTCGCAAGGCGTTGATCATTCGATTGTATGACCATGTAATCACTGAGTTTGTTTATATTCACGCCGCTATCTTATCTTTGATCCTTGCAAATACTCGCGTCAGACAGCAAAAGTGTTCATAACTGTCTTTCTACTGGCCAT
Organism: Amblyomma maculatum; assembly: GCA_023969395.1. Classification (NCBI taxonomy): domain Eukaryota; kingdom Metazoa; phylum Arthropoda; class Arachnida; order Ixodida; family Ixodidae; genus Amblyomma; species Amblyomma maculatum. The sequence continues at coordinate 66,457 of JAJIZL010020091.1, read as the reverse complement.
TGTGCCAAACTACTACTATTTGCCTCTCTCTGTTCAATAATCACAGTGAATACGGTGCACAGAACATGCATATTTCCTTCCATTTTAAGCGTCTTTACGCATTCTTTCAACACTAACCCCTTTAGTTGCAGACTCAGTATGTTTTTAAATGCAATATAATACTGATTTCGTCCCCTTACGTTCCCGCACTGCTATTTAGCCTCCAATCGTCCAAATGCTGCTTGCTAACATTTGCCGCAGATTCACTCACGTTTCTGTTGTTATCTGTTAACACCAAGGCCTCAAGGAGAGTGCTTGCGCCAACATCGGCATCTGGATGGATACTGTCACACTATATTATAAGATGTGCAATTGTTTCTGCGCATATACCACACATGGCACAAGTTTCACCTTCTTGCTTAAACTTCTTTTTGTAGCTTCGCGTTCTAAGACATCCTGATTTAGCTTCAAAGAGAAGGCCGCTGCCTCTTGAGTTGTCACAGAACGCCTCCTTCTTAATCAGCGTTTTCCATTTCCTGTATACGTCTACAGTGGGCTTCTTTTCCATAGAGTCCGTTCTGCGGCTGAGCTCCGTCGTCCTCCGTGCCATTGCCGGTGTAACCGAGTGCTTCTGTCCTATCCTCTCTCCCTTCATATCCTTTCCTGTGATCGTCTTTTAAGCGCACAGCACTTACTTCCTAGCTATTGTGTACAGGTGCGGGCATAAGTAAACGGAGCACACTTTCCTGGTCAAATTAAAATCAAGCCTTCTGCACTGGAGATAAGAAAACAATATTTGACCAAGTGAAAGGGCACTGGAGTCTACTACCGGTACGCACCTATCACGACCACCCGTTTCAATTATGCAAGACGTGAAAATTTTTAGAAGGAAATAGCGGGCTCCGTTTACTTATGTCCGCACCGGTACCAACTAGCGCGTTGGAAAGTTTTACAAAGAGAGTCAGGAGCCAAAGAGAATTTCTCAGGAGGAAAAGAAGAGCCACGAGCTCTGCGCCACTCGCTAACAGCGTATACACCCGAGACTGCCCGCCGGACAGAGTGCGGACATCACGAGCCAAAGAGAATTTCTCAGAAGAAGAAAACGAAGAGTCACTACTTCTTATCCGTCGCCTATCGGACACCCGAAAATGTCCACAATGCAGAGTGAGGGCCTCACTCAAACCGGTATTACCGGCATCAACAAATGACCTAGACGCTTTTAGAAGTAAATGAGACATGAGAAATGAAAAGAAGTAAATGAGACAAACGCTACTTGCTACTATGTTTGTTCCGAACCTTCTTGTCGGGTGACCATTGTGCATCAGCAGATGGACACAACAACGACTAGTCCAACGCTATAAACTTCACGACAACCAACATCTAATCAAGGTGTAGATGCCCCATGTGCGTATCACATGATCGATGATGAGGAACGTGGCCAAACCACATACATTCTTTACAGCAACTCTTTCTGCAATGATGTAACTGAGGTACCGTGGACGCGCTTTTCACCCAAGCCGCGAATGAGCGAGGCTCCCAATGTTTCTCTTTTGAGTTTTTTTTTTTCCAGCGTCCCACGATTACAGTTTTGTGCAGAGCAGAGGAGCAGCCTCAGGGATTCTTGCTGTGAAGTGGCAAGTTCGATCCAGTGCCTGTTCCCAAAGACCTTACATGGTGCCTGTCCGCCTGCCCGCAGTGCGTGTCCTTGTGCGCTAGCACCATGCCTAACTGAGGCGTTCATTATTGCATCGACCGGTCTGACCAATGTATACTCTGCCGCACCTGAATGGTATCTGCTAGACGATACCTGTGCGTCGGGGAACGTACAAATATCGGTGCTCTTTCGGCAATCATCTCAGCGACGTAGCGTGCTTGCACGGCGCGGAAAACACCAGCTGTACGCCATACTTCAGGGCAATTCTCTTGAGATTATTCCAGACTCTGTGTTGGTATGCCGTAGCCTCATACTTTTTTATTTTTGCCTGGTTGGTGTTTCGGCTTGCGAGGAACAGAATGAGGACATTTAGACTTTTTTAAAAGCGATTCCGCTACATCTTGGTGAAACATTACAATTCATTATACTATACCCATTAACCCAGCAAATAACTTTGCTTCCCTAAATACTGGTTAGCGTTCTGGTCATTTGCTGCCAGTGTGAGTCAACGTACTTTCGCTATAAATGTTTAAATGCCTCAGTTGCCCATCTATTGTAGTCGAATTTCCTAAGGCGCGTTCTTCATAAAATATTTTGCTTTCATCTTCTCGTGCTTCAAAAGACGCCCAGCACAAATCTTCCTGTATTCCTTAGTTATAACTTTTGCCGTAAGCCACAAATGCCAATCTTCCCACAGATGTCTTCTAACCCCGGCTGGAGTTCTGCCTTTAACCACAAAACGGTTTTCAAAAATACCCCCTTTACATCATTAATACTTTCCAAGCAGATTTAGAACTCTATAACTGCCGTACATGCGTAATGATCTAAGCTCATAGTTTTCAGCGCAATGGCGAACCGCTGAAGACCGAGCTTAAGTCATTATTACCAACTAGCCCAACAACTAACTCTACTCTCATAATGTTCTGTGGTTCATGTCGCGGTATCTCTTCTTCGTCCCCCCGCGTGCCTTCGCGCTCCCTAGCAGCTGTGCACCGAAAAACATGGTCTACCTTTCGCATGTGGCATGAGGTGGCGCTAGCAGTGTTTTGAAGTCGAATATCAGAAGGTGCTGCTTATGCGTTGCCGAAGTCGGCGATAGCTTTCATCCCATTTCGTATAAAGGAACGCACACGGAAGCAGTGGTGTCGCTAGGATCCTCCGCACCCGGTGCGGAAGCGCGGCGCCACCTCCAAAGAAAAGCAGGCAATTAAATGCAGTGATCAGGAGCTGTTATCACCTTTGTGTGTATCAGATAAATTCGTTTACTAAAAGTGTTATAAATGTTTAACGGTGCAGTGCATATTAGGTAATCTGAGATACACAATAAATTCCGATATGGATTTCCTTTGACTTTCTGTACGCTTTAGTGATGTGCTTCATTATTTTTTTTTTTTGCTTCTGCTCTGATAGATAATAGCGCAGCATGGGAGAACAGACATGTAAAAACGGATTTTTGTTGCGAAAGCAAGACTACGCTGGGTCTGAGCGATTTCACGGAGACCTGGAGAGCCCCAGCTGCACATGCTCGAGGAACGAGTGACCTCACACGGAGCTGGGGAGCCGCCGCTGACTCCTCCGCTGCGCGGGTGACCCAGAGGTGCCGCCACCGCCGCGCCAGCTGCACATGCGACAGGAGGGAGTGACGTCACACGATGTACAGCTGGCGCGCCAAGGCCCCCGCCGACTTCTCCGCAGTGTCTAGTTCACTATAGCGGTGTCTATTAAGAGGAGAATGGCGAAAGCCTACCCTTCTTCTCCTATCATTTGCTTCTCATCGTTTGCTTCTTATCAGTAATCGTTGCAGTGCTGCATATAATTATAATTGGTGTACAAGCAAAGGAAGGCGCAGTATTTGCCACACTTTCTCCGGCAACTGTGTTTGGACAGTACAACACTGCTCCTGTCGCGTGGCGTTCCATACACGCGTTCGTCTCCCCCAGAATGCCGACGGCGCCCCAGACTGCAGCCCTCCATTTGGTCCCAGCCGCTGTCACGCTCAGAGGGCCATACCTCTGTATGGAAAGCGCACCGAGTTGATCACAACTCTCTTTCATAGCCACCTAACCATAGTGGATAGCTACGGAGTAAATTCGACTACCTGGGGATCTTTAACGTGCACAGACATCGCACAGCACACGTACGTCTTGTCGTTTCGCTTCCATCGAAACGCAGCGGGTACTCTGCCTAGAACGCCGATGAGCTTTGATACGTTCAACGGAACGCTGATTGAGTTCGATGCAACGCTCGGTCGCCTGCAGCCAAAGCTTTCTCTCTATATTCGGTTCAGCATCATTGAAAACCTCAAATTTTTTTGCTGTGCGTCGAACTCTCTAAGATTTACTTGGACGCCGTAGCCTTCGTCAAGCAAACAAGCCTCTTGCGTTTGCCTGTAGTCTCACGATAAAACCACGCACAAAGGAAAATAACGACGCTCACGCTTAAAGGCCCACTGTCCACCCTCCGGTCGAAAATATTTTCTTCCCCGGTGACTGTGAGACTTCGCCCCTAGAACGCAAGGCCGCAAAATGTTTTTGAAAAGTGTAACTAATAACGCGCCCCGCCGGGGTGGTGCAGTGGTAAGACGCCCGACTACTGTGCCGGAGTTCCCGGGTTCGAACCCGACCACGGCGGCTGCGTTTCGATGGAGGCGAAACGAAGTGGCATCCGTGTGCTGTGCGATGTCAGCGCACGTTAAAGATCCCCAGGTGGTCGAAATTACTCCGTAGCCCTCCACTACGGCTCCCCTTTCTCTCTTTCCACTTTCACTCCCACCTTCCTCCCTTCCCTTACGGCGCGGTTCGGGTGTCCACAGAGCAAGTGTGACAGTTACTGCGCCTTTCCCTTCCTGTGAACCAATTTATTTATTTTTAACTAATAACGCAGTTACAGCCACCGCAATCACCCGATTCTATCATGCCTCTCTCCTTCCGTTCCCTCGCAAAGGTTTTTCACTCTCCTGCCCGAGGTCGCCTAGCCTCCGCAGTACAAATTCCCCTTCCTCCTCCGCATTTGGCGGGAGGTGGGGCGTGGCTCTCCGCGAGCGCGAAAAAAAAAAAAAAAGAAAAAAACGGTCGAGGGAGCGCGCGCCGCTGGATTGTCTGGTCGTGGCGAGGGAAAAGCGCGCTGCGAGCGGTAGACACCCATCCTTCTCCCGTCAGTCAGCGAGACGGACCAATGGACATCGTTCGCGGTACGTACGTCATTGCTGTGGCCCGTCGGGCCAGCGCAGGAAACGGGGAAGCTGGCTTCCCAGAGGAGAGCGTGAGAGAGCTTTCAATTGTATTTTCGATGCTTTGCGGCGCGCGTGTCACTGTAGCATTTTGCACAGACTATCTCCGGTACCTGATCGAAACACTGGGCTCCTTTGCTTAAAAGGGCCTTCCCTGGACAGTGGCCCTTTAAAGACAGACTGCGTGACTTTAAAGACTCGGCAGAAAAAGTGAAGCTATTGTGCGAGCTGCATTTTTAACAAGGCAGCCTACCCGAGATGGTGAGCAGGATGTCCCTGGTGCGCGCGCGCTCTTCCTTCCACCCTAGGCGGTTTGTGGCCGTGCACTGGTAGCTTCCGGCATCGGAGTACAGCACCGGGTCCAGGACCAGCGAGCTCTCGCCGGCCATGCTCTCCAGCCGACCTGAGCGCACTCTCGTCCAGCAGTAAGAGGGCGACGGCTTGCCGTCCGCCTTGCACTCGAGCTGCACGGGTCCGCCGAAATCTGCTGCTATCTGCGACGGGGGCTGTTCGACGATCTCGGGCCCATCTGCGCCAAAGCCAAGCGCAAGGAGACGTCAGAGCTCTTTATTTATTTGCTCACTGACACGCGCGCACACACACACACACACACACACACACACACACACACACACACACGCACACACACACACACGCACACACACACACA
>JAJIZL010020091.1:49461-60525 GCA_023969395.1 Amblyomma maculatum | reverse complement strand
CACGCACGCACGCACGCACGCACGCACACACACACACACACACACACACACACACACACACACACACACACACACACACACAATCCATGGTGTTTACGTAAGTATAAAACATGGAAGGCTTTCTTTGGCGCGATGCTTCCTACTCGATAAAAATTAGGTGACACCTAAGTTCCACCATTAACGGCATGACGCAACAATGCTTAGAGAGATTAAGCGGATCGTGACCCGCTACCATGCGCGGCCGATGCGTACGCGCTGATTGGTCCCCACGCGGCAGACTTGTGTGCCAACTTCCAGCAAGAAGAGGCATCTAGTGCCGTGAAGGTGACCTGGGTAATCGATTCACGGCGACGGATTGCGCTATGCTAAAACTCTCTAATATGACTCCCTTTCGCGGTTCCCTCTGTGGATCCTCGTTCGCATGAGCGTAAACTTTGCTGCTCGCTTGCTCATTAACCCCTTAATTTGTGCTTCTATTATCTTATATGTACTCGTTAGCACGCAATCGTAACTCACCACATTGTGTGAAACCACCCGATAGAAGTATAAGCCCCTCATTAACCAAGCCGCAAGAACTTAGCTGCGTGACCGAGGAAAAGCATGTACTACTCGGGAAGGAAGGCTGCTGGAGGGTGCGATTCCCGTCTCGCCCTTCAGTCTGAAAGTAGCCGTCCGAGTTGGCAGCTCTTGCTAATTTTGTCATGCAGTGTGGCTGTGTGACGTCACACAACCCTACGACCAATCAGCGTCTGACGATGTCACCTGCCAATTGCCACAAGCCAGAAGCGTGCTGGCGACTTTTCGCTCACAACGCCGACACCAAATTTTCTGAAAAATTGGACCTTTAACGCTATCACGTCATTAACAACTTATACTGCCAGCAATGCCTGGTGAATAGCGGGCGAAAGTTGCCAGGGCCGTCGGCACCTGGGACTGAGGAAGCCACCCGTGTGCAGCAGGAATATCGACAAATGGAGTTTACTCTCATTCAGAATGCGCGGCCACACACAAATAAATCCAGTGCGTTTCCATATCGTTGTCGTGCCGTGCCCTTTACGGTGCCCGTGCCACACGCTGCCTGGCGACATAATTTAAATCAAGTATAAAACCACTTGCTTTAAAGTTTTCGCATGCTATTCATGTGCGCGCGACTCTTAGAAGGGCACCAAGAGTCATAGACACAACAAGCCATCGTGATCAATTGGAACAAAGTGATTCACGAGTCGGCACATGCATATATTCGGAACATTGCACGTGTACTATTCATCATCTCATTATAGATATAGAGGTATGTACTGCCTGGTTTCATTGTTTTAGATCTGTTATTTGGCATGGCGCCGCAACGGTTCACTTAGATTTTTCGAAGCGCCCGAAGATGTCATAGCTAGACATCCAATATAAAAGAGTGCCATAAGCTTGTCCCAAATAAGACTGCTCCGGGGCCATAAATCAAATAGCATAGTTAGGAAGGTGGGATGCAGTGGTGAAATAACTGGCTAAAAGAAAACATACCCTTAGACCAGTGGGCAGTTTGTAAAGAATGTCGCCAATGTAAAACTATTGTTATGTATATATTCCTGAATATATAACGACAGCAACACCAAGCTGATTTCAGTCTGAACTCATGCTCGAAAGTTCGACCAGTTGAACTTCCACCGTTCATCACAATTTCACATGTTATTGGAGCAAAGTGCTACTGCTACCAAGGCAAGAGCTGCTACTGGACGCTTCGTTTTCGATTCACATTAAGTCGCCTCGTCCACAAGGCAGAAAATAATGAAACGTCCTTGTTATAAACTGAAAGCTACCCTGTCTGCATGACAAAATAAAGAGAGACAGAGAAGCTTATTTTATACAAAGCTCGTTTTTTCCTGCTCGGCGCACTCTCGTCCTGAAGCAGCATTACCTTCAGCACGTTTTTCCTTCCTCTAGTAATTTTTGTTTGTATACCTTACTGTTCCATTCATTATTTCCCGAAAGCAGCTGTAAAATCTGTAACGCTGCCGGGCACCGAAAAAAAAAACGCATTTACGTAAAACACGAAGTGAATAAAAGACTATGGAAGAGCGGCACTTCTTCGAAAAGATGCTGCACGTGGCGTCGGTGCCGAGGCTGCTAAGTGATGGCGGCGACATCTGCCTCACGACAAAAGACGCGCCCGCAGGATCACGAAGCGGAGAAGGAGACCACCTTTATGAAGGACCGGCGCTCGAAAAGAGTGGAGTAGGTGGAGGGCGAAAATGAGAGAAATGGGGGAAGAGGGAACTTCCATCCTTTATGGTTCGGCTTTGGTATTTTAATGCGAAAACCGGTAACTTATTTTAGGCTATCAAGACGGGCGCAAGACGGGCTCTTCAGACAAGTGGCCACTGTTATAAGAATGTCTCACTTAGCGCACAGCACCCACTGGCGAACGGGCCCAGAGGGCAAATACGAAGGCAGTTGATGGGTAATTAAAAGTTTGCCGACTCCGTAGCAGCGTCTTCGTCGTCTCCTCTCATGCCACGCTTCGTCGATCAAAACGAAAACTGTACGTCGATGGGAAGGGGACGCCTGACTCTTTCCAAGATAATTTGTGATCCAGCATGTGATTTTCACTTTTTTTTTTTGTTAGCGCGCTTTTTCTGTCTTGTCGTCAGTGCCGTCATTAAAGTTTAGACAGCGTGACGGCGCATTTGGGGTTTCCGCTCTGAGCGGCACATATTGCCCGCGTAGAGAGGACACCTCGAGCGAAGCGAGTGGCAGGCGTACTTAGTGGCCAAGCTAAACAAGCGTGTAGTTAACGGCTAAATACAAGAGAAGGGATGTTAGCCGATAGCTTTTGCAGGTATTGCTGAAGTTGGCTAATAACAGGAGAGGCCGGGGCACTCGTTGCGAGCTAAAAATGAAGCGGCTGCTACTGTTTTGGCTCAAGACTCGGTGGTTTGTACGCGCCTGTTTGCGAAAGTTATAAAATTGATAATTTCCCAACATTAAACAGGCGACCAAATTTATCTGTAATATCTAATTGAATGCTACCTAAGTAAACCATAACGCGAGAAGCACTAGTACTAGTAAACACAGTTCATCTTCATCATGACTGCCTCACTCGGCCCTTACAATGGAAAAAAAAAAAAGAAAGATGTTTAGAGAAATCTAACTCAATTAAGAGCTCAAGGTAATCAATCGCGTCACTTTAAGTAAACGAGAGAAGTTACGCAGAGAAGTATTCCACATTGTTATATATTGACAAATAATAACTACAGTGCGCCTGACGCATACATTAGCTAACTTCCACCCTAACCTCTGAAATGAAACCCTGAAGTGAATTTGCTGAAAGCATTGTAACCGTTACCACTCAAGGTATTATTTTCTGGAGGTCCAGCTCTGTTTCTTCCAAAACAAGATTTTCCCACAGAAATTTACCCAGCACAGTTCGCGACCCGCTTCTCCCGTCCCCCTTCCCTTTATATGCTCCCAACTTTTCTTGTCTGATCTTGGCACCTGAGCCTCTGCGTCTTGAACTATTTTTTCTTACTCTTTGTCACGAAATCGGCGCTGCCTTTGCTGGTCGGACCAGAGCTCGTTGATTATCTAATCCGGAGCAGTATAGCAAGGCCGCCTCCCAGGCTTCTCGGGTAGGGTAAAAGGAGAACGCTTTTTTCAAAGTATCGTTTCGAGGCGTAAAGACGTCGACGATGGATCATATAGGAAGCGGAGGTAACCGCATTCGTCTCCTTTTTGCTGGCCCTGTTGGGATGGTCGAAAATAGTCTTGTGGCACAAGATCAGTAACGCGTTGAACTTGGCTACCAAAATCAGTTGAATGCGATCCTGCGGAGGATGGTGCCACGTACTGCGTAAATAACTATATTCTAATCCTCTGATTGTGTGCTAAGGGTGAATAATTAGGTAGGCATTTCACCAGTCGCTTCATGGATACAACTCAAGCTGTGCTTCAAACTGAAGAGAGTCATAGTAGCGAAAAGGGAGCAAAATAAAGTGCAGTTGAAACCCATGAAGAAGCTGCAATAATAACTGGGCGCAGCATAATACTAGATACGTTCATTTCGTATCTTTAAACTCTCCGGAAATATTTCTTCTCTCTTACCTTTCCTCTATTTCCCCTGATTTTGTACCGGGGACTTAGTACCTATAGTCATTCGTTTTATACACGAAAAACTTGTACTGACAGGTAGAAATGACCAACCGCGCCTTCCATTTCCGAGCATAATTTCAGCGCAGGTAGCCCTGCGCCACTTTGCAATCTATCGTCTCATCCATCTCACAAGCCTGCAGGTATACGCAGCAATTTTCGTACGCGGCTCTTCGAAATTGTCACGGCCTACAAAACGCAGCTCTCACGTACCTAAAAGGAGAATGGCTTGGTGTGGGGCTCATAAAGAAAATGAGTCGATTAGGTATGGACCGGACGCAACCACTCCGCGCTGCTCAGCACGGAACAAACTACGTCCTCAGGATATCCAACAATTATGAATACAAGTACCTGACGAACAGATATTCCTGAAAAGGGAAAATGACACCGCGGACATGGAGGAACGCACGTGCTCACCAGTGCGCAATAAGCAGTTTATGAACGGTGTTCCTTTGTTTGTGCTTGTCATTTTTATTTCTATCAGATAGTGTAGAGGAATAAACAGAACGCAGCCATTAAAGCTCACTGGCCGCTACATTAAAATACCGGAGTCTCTTGAGGCATAAAGCTGGATAAGCTCAGTCCTATATTGTCGTTTAATTTTCGAGATAAGACGCGCAGATTTGGACGAGCGGGCACTCAAACCCTCCAGAGAGTCGGTCAATGTTCATGCGCGTCAATGGGCCGGAAACGACGAATGCGTCCACGGTTCTAATACCGAACTCTCGTAAGCGCCGTTTGTACATGTTTGCTAGGTACAAATGTCCGCTATGTTTGTGGGGCACGAAACCAGCCTAGAAAAGTTTCATTTTCTAATGACTGCGACATAATTGACCTTAAAATCGGGAGGCGATCTCAAGCGTAGCACGCACACTTGAAGTCTCTCGACCGTTTCACTCAACTTTCGCACTATAGGGTCCGCATAAACTTTATTATCAACATAAGGGAAGGAAAACAAGAGATGTACACTCACGTTGATGATGTTAAAATAAATATGACAGATCTCGCGCACAGTATTTCGTTTCATGAGCCTAGAAAGGTTTTCGCCTTAAAATAAAAGTGACCACAAATGCGTGAAAAGAAACATTGATAGCTGCAGCCCCGATCCAAGAGATCCTGGCTGACGCCTATGGGAGGAATGATCGGGAGTTAGCTACATGATTCCCTGTAAAATTCTCCAATTGGTCCAAATAAAGTTATTTCTCGCTCTCTCTCTTTTTCTTAACCTTCTAGTTGTGTTCTTGGCGTCAATCTTGTCGAGAAGTAGTGAGCATTGTCACACACACTCTTTTTGTTAATTTCCTCGCACTTACATCGGACGTTCAGGAAGTATCCGTAGGAGGCGAACGTCCCGAGGCGGTGGACGGCGGCGCACCGGTACCAGCCGGCGTGCTGGCGCTCGATGGCCGAGAAGTTGAGGAAGCCGTCGGGGCTCTGCGGCACTGGCGGAGGCCCGTCGTCCTTGAGCCAGCGAGGCGCGCACGGCGGGTTCGCGTCCACCGCGCAGTGCAGCGACACAGGCATCTTCTCCAGGATCGGGAACCCGAAGCCCGGCTCCCGGGATATCGAGAAGGACGGAATGTCTGTGCGGGCATGTGCAGGAAGAGAGGCGCCGCCATCAGCTTAGTACGAGGCTCAACACAGGAGGATCTATTCCACATTAATAAAAAAAAAAAAAATGAAGTGACAAGAAGAGTGATGACTCACTTTCAAAAGGTTAAATTAATCTCTTGTATCAAATATGAGGGATATAGCCAAGATTTCGATCCTTTAAAGCGGCCGCCACTTGGTTGGTCCCTATACTTATATTGGCCAACCTTAAATATTCGAAGTAATCGCTAGGCGGGTACTGACTATGAGGTTCTTCTGCCGTGCTGAAGTGTGCTGTAAAGTACTCCCTGCCCTATCTCATTGCGATAAGGTTGCAATTTGAATGACATATATAATGCTCCCCTTATTTCTTTCTTGGGCAAGAAAGAAATAAGAAAAGAAAGAGCGCCGTAACCGCGATGGTTACGGCGCTCGACTGCTTTGCCCAAGGATGCTAGACCGAAACTCGGCCGGAGCTGCCGTTTTGCGATGAAGTTGAAAAGCAAGGCGCCCGTGCGCTGCGCGATGTCAGTGAACGTTAAAGAAGCCGAGGTGGTCAAAATTACTCCGGAGCCCACGACTACGGCGTCTCTCGTAGTCTGCGTTGCTTTGGGACGTTAAAACCCGACAAACCAAACTAAATCTTACTTCTCCTTTGCTCCATACCCTTCTTCTTCATCCTTCAGAGTCGTTGCAACACAAACGAGCCTTAGCGGAGCAAACGCTTTTTTGTCTATTCACACAGGAGATTGACAAAAATAACTGCGGAGGTCACTTAATGCGCACCTTTGAGGGTATCACGTGACAGTGTTGATGCCTCCCGCATACTTCCCTTGAGGATCCTCTGTAAATACACACATTTTGCTACTCGCCTAATCACTAAACCATTACCCGTGAATTTCTTATCCCATATACTATCCTCATTAGAAAGCCGTTGCGAGCTACCACATTATATCAAAGAACGACGGACATATATACCCATCCTTGCTTAAACAGAAGCCGTACGAACGTGTCAGATTGGCCCAGAGATAGCCTGTATAAATCAAAGATATCGGGTTTGATTCCCGTCACATTCTCCTATTTGACAGGAGCTGACCAAACAGCAGCTTCTACCAACTCGCCCGTGTCACATGGTCACGTTACGTCAGACAACCCACGGACCGTGTCACCTGCCAATTACCACCTGGCAACCTCCAGCTCCTACCGGCCCACTCGTGACTATTTGCCCACAAGTTTCGAGAAGTCACACTGTTTTGCTTCCGGATAACTACAGTCTTTTGTAGCATTGTATTGCGCTTCTTGGTCTTCGTTTGAAGCATTTAGCGCTTTATCGCAGATTTTAAAGCGCAATAGAATTGTTATTTCCTTTCGAACATGTTGGCCGTAAATCATTTCGTAAGTCTGGTTTCTTTATCTGCGAGATTTTTTTAAATTCTGAAATGCGTTATTGCTAAAAGAGTAAATATCCAAGCTAGGAATCGCCCGCTTATCTTCGATAAGATGAAAGTGTAAATGTGTCCAGTCTTGTAGCTTTCTTGAGGAAAAAGTAAAAGCGACAATGTTGCAAATCGTAGTGCAATCAACATATTCAATTCAATTTATTTCACCAAATACATAGTATGAGCTCTTGGGCAAAAAGCTGCTCGGGGCAGCTTGACTAGGCGCAAGAGACCCTAACAAGGTAGAGAAAACCACTAATATTTTATACAGTAATGTACACTCACATTATGTACAATGAAAACACAAGTACATATAATTTAAAAGTAGCTTGGCCATGTAGGTAGCTCTACTTGAGTGCTGTTATAGTGGGCAAAACCTGAAACACGTATAACAGATGCGCTTCCATGCGTTGTACGTGAAGCATGTAGCTCGGTACTGAGCACAGCCAAGCAAGACCCACTCCCCATTTGTAACTGAGCAGAGAAGGCACAACAATTAAGCTTGAGCTGAACTTCCGTGGCCTCCCGGTGACAGCAGTTAAGCTGAAGCTTAATTGCTGTCAGCGGGCTACAGGGTCCTAAATAGCTGACGTGCCGTGCGCTCACACAGGACGTCGAGCGTGGCAGCGACCGCCGTCGAGGTGGGCCACGAGACATGGTACACGTGGCAGGAAAGTCGAAGGCCGTGAAGGTCGCGAGACGCGTTCAGACTGAGTAGGCTTCGCGTGGTGTACGAGTCCTCTTGGGGAGAGAACTCGACGAAGAGCTGACTTGAGGCGGTCATGTTGGTCTCGCCCAGTATCCAGTGCATGTGCCGCACGGCGGGCACTGCGCGGCGCGCCACGCAGCCCACCTCGGCCTCCTCGTGCTCCTGGATGGTGATGCGCGTGCCATCATGCAGCCGCTCGCCGCCCAGAGTCAGGAACGGCTCCTCCGGAGCGCCTGCGTGGAATATGGATCGCGCAAACTTGACGAAACACCGAGGTTGCCACATATCTGGAATGCGGCACTAGCACAAATACAATTGATATGAAACCTGCTGTGGCGGTGTCGGCCACAGAAGAGACAAAAGCCTTTGCATGGGTAACCACGCAGTGTCTGATTACAAGAACTGAACCTACTCCAAGAGCGCCGGCGAAAACATGCATGTGGCCCTTCTGCCCTCTGATGAAGACGCAGGCGTAGAATTCCTATATATCTCGCCCTCACTCAATCATTACTGTGTATACGGGCAGAGGGCCATATATGGTTATTGAATAAGATGTTTTGACTGACTTGCACAGGTTCACATGAGAGAGCCCGAACATTCGGCTTTGAGGGTGTCGCAAATGTATGCCAGGGATCTCCTAAATCCACGTAACACTCCCAGTTTAACCCGAATGCACGAGCGTCAACCGGCGTGTTAATAAGCAGGGTATGACGTAATACAGCGGCGAAAACAGCGAGATTACGTTCATGCGCTTAATGAATAGTCTGGTACAGGTCTCCTGGGCCAGGCTGTTATGGGAAGCAGACCCGACCCACCTTCGTTTTGGTTCTTTATTACTTTTTCTGCCGCTTTCTGCGTGCTCCTGAAAAAATATTACGGAAGAAACATGGTGTCACCTTCTTTCCTAGAGGAGACGAAGGTGTGGATTGTTAAACGCAAAAATCTGATCAGACGTTGTTGCTATCTCACTTTAGCTGTGCAACATTTTATTACCAATCATCATCATTAACCGGACTATGCCCACTGCAGGGCGAAGGCCTCTCCCATATCTCTTCAATTATCCCGGTCCTGTGCTAGCTGCATCCACCTGACCCCTGCGAACTTCTTGACCTCAACCGCCCACCTAACTTTCTGCCGCCCTATACTGCGCTTTCCTTTCCTTGGAATACAGTTTGTTACTATAAGCGACCATCTGTTATCCTCTCTTCGCACAACACGTCCTGCTCATGCCATTTCTTGATTTCCACTAGAACGTCAGCAGCCTGAGTTACTTCCCTGACCCACTTTGTGCGCTTCCTATCTCCTAACGTTACACCTACCGTTTTTCGTTGCATAGCCCTTTGCGTCGTCCTCAACTTAAGTAGAACCCTCTTGGTGAGCCTCCATGGTTCAGCCCCACAGGTGAGTGCAGGCAAGATAAAACTATTGTATACTTTCCTTTTGGCGATACCGTGGGAGTAAACAAGTTATTACCAATGGGAGCAATCAAATCCTTATTTAGGCTGTGTCCTGCTTTTTCTCTAAAAAAAAGCAATAAATTTACGTCTGGTAGGACACTAGCAAGACGTGTAAGCTATTCTTTTCAAGATGAAAGTTTTTTATCAGCAAGACTCTCAGTGACAGATCACTGTATTGCGGCAGGAAAGTGCTGCATAAAGCATAGGAAAAATAAGAAGACTCTGATACGTACGTATAGTATATATAATCAGTTGGTGTATATATCGCGTTCCATCCAGCTCAGGTGCTACCACTTCAATCTTAATTAGTAACCTAATGACAGCGTTCAAAAAATAGAATTCGAGGAGGCGCTTTGAACCACGAACTGCGATGAAGCGAAATCCTTTATAGCGCGGTGGTTATTCAGTCTTTTATGCAATCATTACTGAACTGTGAGTGCCTGCTCAGTGACTCTTTAGAGCCTGTTAAATGCTTTGACAAAGTCTGGCATTAATGGTTTATAACGTTTCTTCGTGTATGTGACACTTTCTGCGGAATGACGGGAGCACACTTATGAGCCTATAAAGGCTTTAGCCTTGGCGTTAATCCTTGGCGCGCATCATTGCAGTGCGTGTTCAAGTGTGGGATTGGCGGTACGGCTTCCGTCCTATCACGCAGCGTTCTCATAGCCACGTTACATTCTAACACAAGCCCGAAGCGCCTGAACGTCGCGTTGTTGCTACTATGTACCATGACATCAACGGCAGCGGTCTCCATAGCAACCGCGTTGGCATGACGTTACAAGGAGAATTAAATGTTTTCTACGAGCCTGGCGTGGCCTAGTCGGTTATCGCGCTCGGCTGGTGATCGAAGCTGTAGGGTGCGATTCCATTGGGGAGGGAAGATTTTTTATTTTCTTAAAGGTTCAACAAAACCCACCAGACGAGTTTCGCGTTAGTTCTGGATCGACCCATAACCTCGCATATAACGAACACTTGACCTCAGTTATAACGAGGATGCACGCATTATACCACGTGACGTCGGATATACCGAACTGCGACGTCGGTTATAACAAAGATGCATGTATATCACTCGAACTCGGTTATAACAGATAATGATATTCATCTTCGTTATAAGGGAAGTCAAGTAACGTTAGATACCCAGCGTCGAACTTCTTAATTTTTGAAGTGCTGAGTTATGTCACGGCCGACACATCAATGCCCGACCAGGTCATCAGCAAACTACTATCTGCTAAAGGCGTGCTTCCGAAGAGGAAGAATTTAAGAAGGAAGCCCGATCCAGCAGTCGCCGCCGGTAACCGCGTCTTTAAACGCGTGCTCCAAATGGCCTTACACACATTTCTCATGTCTCCGACGAGAAGGAAAACAAGTCTCAAAATGCACTCAGACTCTTTACAGTGGTGCACCTCTTGATCATCGGAGCACTGCGCATATAAATTACTACTCGAAAACGGCATACTGACGCCTCATATTCATAATATTGGCGACGTGTATATATTACGCGGAATCTTTCGCACAATAGCATTAGGAACTTAACATAGATAATTTTTTATTATAGTACAATCTAAAAACAGTAGTAGGTAGGCAAATACACATGGTGGCTCACAAGCTGTCATAACGTTTTGAAAATTGTGGATTATATACTTGTCAGCATATAAAACGCACGTGTGCAAAACTAGATTTCATACGCGCGCGCGCGTGCGCACGCACGCACGCACGCACACACACACACACA
>JAJIZL010020091.1:33451-49061 GCA_023969395.1 Amblyomma maculatum | reverse complement strand
ACACACGCACACACGCACACACACGCGCGCACACACACACACACACACACACACACACACACACACACACACACACACACACACACATATGAATATTAGGAAGCACAGGTCAGAAGTTTGGATTGGAAATGAAGTGCTGCAGCGCTGTGAAAAAAGTAAAATATTTTTTCAAATGCTCTGTCCAAATAATTTACTTTCAAGCTTTGTTACAATAAAAGTAACTTCTTTTTTTATTGCGAAAGCAATACTACTCTAGGTTTCGAGCCTTCAACGTAGAGCGGCGGTAGCCACGTACGTCTTACCCACGTGACGCTGTGACGTCACACCACAAGTGACACTAGGATGTGGACTGGCAGGAGCTACCAACTTGGGTCTCTCGGGACGGTTATGTCAAAATCAGCCTGCTAGGACCCTGGCCTTCACGTTAACCCTATAGGCCACTAAGGCACATTCATGCGGCTTGGTTAAAGCGGGGCTTTGTATATGGGCTGAGGAAGACGAAAAAGAGAAGAACGCTCGGTCACCTGAAGCTAATGCTTTCGCTCAATGTTTGGTTCAGCAGCGTTTACCCCTTGTAATTTTTTTATACGCTGTTTTTATCGGGCTTCGCAGATCTCTACAAGTGGTCCTCGTGAGCTTCCGTGTGGCTTCGGGATTTCTCTTTCGATCGGCGACAATCCGGCAAAACTCAACAGACTCTGGCAAAACTCTGGCAAAACTCAAACATTAGATCGCGCACTTGGGGCGCGCAAAAGCACAATGAAGAGTGCTTTGCGACCTCTCCGTTTGAGTGCGCACTTCTTAGGTTTCCCCTTCCCGGCGACCAAAGGACGAGGGGAAGGTCTTTAATTTATCTCGGCTTCGTCCCAATCAGGCCCGCACGCCGCTCTTTCGTCCTCTCCCTTTTTTCTTTGTCTCCCGCGAGCTCTCAGATTCCGCACGTGCGCCCCCCTAAGAAAAGAATTACCGAAAAAGGGTAAATACAAGAAAGAGCACGACTGTCAGCCGAACCGGAATCGGATGCCCGCCGCGCATTTGCGCCATTCGATTACTCGCAGAGTAAATATACTCTCGCGTTTCTCGCTCCCAAAGCTTCCCGAATATACTCCTTATTATCCTGATCCAATTAAGTCAAAGCGTCGCCGACGTCTCCTTTCTTTTCTGCTATTCTCGCTTCTACTCCGTCGCCGCGACTGCCGAGGAGATGACACAACGTCCGCTGGGCCATTCGAAACAGGAAAAGAAATGAAAAATGAAACTAGGGAACACGAGAAAGCACTAGGAAGCCCGTGAAACGGAGGTGAACCGTCCTGTAGTGCCCGTTCCGGTGCTTAGTTGGCTTCTTCCTCTGGATACGGACTTTCGCGATCAACGTAATTGGCTCACGACTTCGCTATATCATCAGCAACAAAAATGGTTACGTATTGCGTCGCTAAAGCCCTCATACAGCTCGCAAACTGATGTTGCAGCTTTCGTAACGATTCCTACCGAAGCAAGTTTCATTTCATTCACATGCCGCGGTAGCTCAAGTTACGACGTCCTGCTGCTGGCTTTATGGTTGTCAACAAATGCGCTCTGTCCGGTCTGGATCGACGAATTTAAACGAAAATTAAAGGATGGGACGCTCACGTGCCATGCTATTAGTGCACTCTCAAAAATCCGATGGGTCGAAATTAATTTAACAGCTTCCCTGTGCCGTGACCTAACGTCTTTATCTCGTTCTTGCCGTGCCACAGCACACCAATTACTAGATCACTGATGAGGACATGCAGACTTCTTCATTTTGCCGGCGAATACTATGACCGGACTGGAAAAGGAACTAAAAATGAAGGCGCAAGCCTCCGAGCATCTTCGTATCAGAGGGAGGCTTGGTGATGCCAGCGTATTTGAAGAGCAAAATGCCTCCTTTTCTCAATAAGCCAGCGCTGCATCATTCCATCGCTGCATTCCAAAGTGAGCATTGCAACAACTATATAATTAGCTGAGAGACTATACAGCGAGGGATGCATCAAAATTTATAGAGTTTTCTACGTGTTCTTGCCCCGCACTCAAGTATATATATGCGTTCAGCAAAATATATGACAGAGCTGTGCGTTCAGTAAAATATATGACAGAGCTGCTTAATGTTAGAATGTTGACCGACCCCGGAGTGTTACTTGCTTCCTGTACCTCTGGAGAAGCACTGTTCCCATTCCTGTGGAAGCAAAAAGATGGTGCACACAATTGCTTATTAACTCATCAGTTTATCACCTTTTGAAATTATACGCAATAGTGTAACGTACAATCTGAATATTTGTTTCAACGTCCTTCATACTATTTTTGCACACGTTTTTTGTTCTACTATAGCAGCACTGTGGTACTTCTGAAGATATATTTCAAAATAAACCATGTTTTTGAGCCCCAACTACGTCAAGATTAATGTTTATCGCTACCTCTCTTTTCTCCCCGACTTGGTAACGTGCGCTGCTGCGCGAACGTCCGTATGCATGTTTTTTTTTTTTTTTTTTTTCACTTACCAGGCAACCTCTAACAAATCCTGGGAAGCCTACTTCGCATACAGCATAAGTTAGCTGATTGGGCGAGTCGGCTATTCGTGATGGCTGTATCACTCAAAAACACGGGCAGCACGAAGGAGACACCAATTGCTTCAACTTTCGACTGGTGCTGTATTTAATTCACGGACGCATGTTTATACACTGTAAATGCATTATAGAATATCTCGCAAAGCCTATCACACAGCAAGTCACTTTGGGCCACACGTTATAAATATATGAGGGAATGCTCGCTATCTTACCTCCATGATCTCCCATGTTAGCCCTTCGCTGGTTTTGTTAATTACTTGACATTCATTAAAGTCAGGAGTGCACACACCTGGTTTGCATTGTACACAGTGTCCGAACAGACTACATTACAAGCTTTTTGATTGGTCTACATAAATTTAGCACATGACAGAGGCAGGGAACAAAGAGGTTCTTCTATACAATCAACAAATTTGTTCCTGTGCTTCTTCCTGAAGTTTTAGTTTTCGTGTTGTCCGTGTTTTTGAGCGCTACAGTATTCAACATACCTCCTTGTTTGTGTTTTATTCCTCCGATGCGTTTTTCCTGTAATTCGCTTCACTGTATCTGACTCTTCACTGACAAATGATTACTGTTGACGAGGGAGATTAAATAGGTTCTGCATCAGAATTGTTCTATTTCCCCAGTGTACATAATTGTTTCCTGTGTAATGTTGCCTGGTCGGCTTTCCGGACTGCAGTTCTACAGTCCAATGCTAGAATAGATTAGCTCATCGGAACTTACTACTGCGTAATTTTTATATTGATTATAATCTTATTATAGGTGCTCCTGCTAGTAGTAGCTTTGAGTTCACCACACCATTGATTTATAATAGCCTTTATCCGAAAAGCATACAATTAATTCTCCTAGACACCTTGTTGGATACAAAAAATTAAGAAAACTTTGCTCTATATTCGGAACCTGGTTTCAAATGGAGCGCGAAGTGTGTTCTCAGTAAACGGTTCAAAAAGTCCAGTCGCATTGGTGTAAATACCGTAATTTTTCCTCCCAGTTTGTCCTATGAGCACTCACCGGTGACGACCAGCTTGAGCACCTTGGTGACCCGGCGCACAGAGTCGTCGTCAGCGAACTCTCGGCATTCCCAGAGTCCGTCGTCAGCTCGCGTCACCTGAGTGATGGTGAGCGCCGCGGTGCCGTCGCGAGAGATGTTCCACTGGCGTCGGCTGGCGCCTCCGGCGCCTCCCACGTCCAGCACCACGGGGTGCCCGTTGCGCATCCACTGCACGCTGCCGCCGGGTGTCTCCAGGAAGCACGGAATGCTCAGGCTCTCGCCGGGGTTCACTACCTGCGCCAGGACACCATAAAATGTAACCGAAAAAAGATGGTCCCAGCAACAGGGTTTTTAAGCTGTCGGACCACTTAAAACCTTTAAACTATTGAAGACCCACTGAAAACCTTTCTCCGTATCAGCGTCGGCAGACTTTCCAATTGTCATGAGTGTAATGCTATCCCACAAGAAGTCCTACACATACAGAATGGCGAGGAACGTGATGATATATCTTCGTATCATAGGGCTTTAGGTCGGCCTAGTGTGCTCCGCAGCCGTGGCCACTGCAGCCCTAGACTAAGGCATCCACCCGCTGAACTCAACATCGAATTGTCTCTAGAGCCACAAAAGTTTATTTTTACTGTGATTTTTTTTACTCTATCACAATTGTAAACGGTACACTGCAGAATGTCGGGCCTGTCACATAGCAAAACTGGAATATTTATGTGAACGGAAAATAACAAAATTAGCAGTGCCCATCGTTATTACTTCGGAGCAGTCGGAGAGCGTTCTATTTTAGAAGGATTATAATAGCAGTTAGAATCCCACTTTTGATCATACCTTTTTTTTTTTTTTCTGTATTAGCACAATGGAGGTAATTGATCATTTATCCCTTGGAGTTTGCTGCTTTTTAGCGCACATTGTGACACGCTTTTAAACAAATCTGCCTTTTTAAGCCCGCAAAGAAATCTTTTAACCTACTAATTCCTTCAAACAAACCATTAGCGCTGTCCCCAGGGGTGTTTGTCGCTTTTTCGGCAGATTTCAGAAGTGCTTTAGAGCTGAAATATCTGTTGACGCTTTCAGATGACCCGGGATGATGCGGTACTGTACCGTTGACAGTTCACAAAATCTGAGTGCACAACGACGATGTTACTCACGAAAGGTGCACGAAACCTATCGGCAAACTCTGGCTTCTGCACAGCAGAAGTCTTAACTCATCGGAGCCGGACAAACCAAAAGGATGCCAGTGATGCGTCGCAAGTCATGTGGCCCGCAAGGTCGCAGGCATGCAGCCTCTCCCATACTATATCCAGACGTGTCAGCGAGTGAAGCAGCGAGGCTTCATGTGACAGCGAACGGTGTCACGCAGCATTTTAAAATGTTGGACTTTCCGCATAAGAAGCGAAGTACGTTCCTAGGCCGCATGCAGCTTATTGAAGCGCGGGCTCCTATTTCCACTCCTACCGTGTAAATAAGCCGGTTTTAAAAGTTTCTCGTCGTCGGTCCACCCTGGGTTGACTCCGGCTATTCTAGCTCACGAACGGTTCATTCATACGAGGGAACGGACGAGGGCCGTGGACCAAAACGCCGCGTGACATCCCACTTCCGCGAGTCGGTCCGACCGAAACTAACCCGTCACTGGGCCGCAGAGCTCGGCAAGGTACTTCAAAAAAGTACCATCGACATCGGTACTCGATACCCAGAAAATGTGTATTTCCGATACCGATACACGATACAGAATCGAAACCGATTATCGATACAGATACTCTGTACTGTAACGTCGATACTACGATGCATCACTGAAATCACAACATAATAAAGGTGGTAATATGCTTAGCGACGTTAGGAAATTTTACCGGGCTTTCTGCAATCTTTAATGCATTCCTATAGCGTAGTTTTCCCGAAAGGGCTTAAAAACGAATCCGACACCACGGAGTTATAAAAGCTCCTCTCTTTGTTAGCTGGCCTTGTGAGAACTTCACATTGGATTGAAGCCATGGCTACAATGAAGTGATCACTTACACAAGCAGCCTAGCGAAGAAATTCTTTAAAATAATGCTCTTCATGCAAACCAACCAGTGGGCTTCTGGCTATACGTAAAAATACATCTTTAAATTCTCTTGCTTCTCATTTCATACTGCACGTTACTTACCCGATGGCTCCTGCGTTTTCCCTGGGTTAAAAGGCGCAACCTTGTGCGTTTGGAGACCTCGGCAGTTTTTTTGCCATTAGTGTGACAAGGAACTTTTAAACTTATTGTTCAAAGCTAAAAGGAAAACAACAAAAATAAAATGGTTTGTTTCGGTTTGCGAGGTTTAACCTGCAAAAGCGACTAAGGCTATGAGAGACACAAAAATAAAATGACTGAACGTTTTCATTAGTCCAGAAAGAGCGCAATGTGGGCGCACTAAAATGAGGCAAAATAAAACCTGTCTACATACGCAAAGGAGCACGCCACAGTGTTGTATTGAATGAAGATGGCTTTTATCAGGGGATAAGAGTGAATAGCAGTCGCATCGAATCAAGAATCTTTAAGGCAACTATAAGTAACTCAAGTTTTAATAGCGTCGCTTGAGATACGGCTAGTTGTAAATAAAAGATAGAAGTATATTTTTAACAGAATGGCTAATATAGTGTCAATCCACATTTTTATTTTTTAAAATGTGAAAGTTTTTTCCTTTTAGTACACAGGTATGTCTTTACAAGTTTCACTCAAAGCCTGCTGAAAGGGTTTTGGCAAAAAAAAAAAAAGTAGTTTGACAACGCATAATTTTTTATTCGAACTTATGTGCTGGAACATTTTATTCATGATTTTCATATTGTGTGCTGCGTAAAATTTTAGACGTAATAGTTTTTCAAGAAACAAAGTCTAGTGTAAGTCTAGTGCGCAGTTACAAAGAATGGATTTGTTTTCAATCAAACGATGTAAGAATGGGGGTTAGCCGACAGCATCGTAACCGAATGAGGTCTTAAAAGCTCATGTTATTGCCGCCAAGCAGAGGCGGCAACACTTGTCTGTATTGGGGACTTCCGTACTCCAGCACACATGTTATGTTAAAGTACAGACAGGCTGCTGTGACCGGCATAGTGGAAGTCATGCGGATGCCTTATACACCGTGTTGCGGCCATTGCATCGTAACTGCGGGGAACCTTCCAAGGTCATAGATTCGTTTCGGTAAGTGCTCCCACTCAAGCCGGCGCCTTGGGATCCCCATCGCGTCAGGGTCTAACTCCGACCCAGAAGCCTAGCTCTCGGCCCATGTTAGACAGACATGCAGTAGGGCGATAAAAGGGGGAGATTGCACTCGGCACACACCGCCATCTTGATGCTTTTCCTTTCAGGTTCCGTTTTCATGTGTTTTCTGCGCTTATACAGAGCTGCTGTTTCGGACCACTGTCTGTGCTTTCGGAGCTGCGGAGATAGAACCTGAAAGTGACGCGGCGGTGCTCCCTGTCAGCCATTTCCATCCAGCCACGCTTCAGCGTGATAGAATGCCATAACCTGTTATACCACTAGTTGAACAGCATCGTGTACTTCTTTCTATGCCTTCAACGGTGCTGTTTGTCTACGGAACATGAGGCGACGGCTGGATAAGCCCGACTCTGTGCGGAGGTTTACTTTAGATAAGCGCTTTTTGTCCGAAGTGGTAAGACATGCAGCCCTGTCAAAATAGGTTCAACAATATTCATGCGTACTCACTACTCGTGCCCTTAACGTTGGTCGCGCAGTAAGGACGTGAGTATTGCGCGTCTCGGGGGATCACAAGATGAAGTCCCACAAATAAAGCTTTCAAAGGCGATAGAAATTATGAACAATACGCAGAGTTGTATCTCGGCCCATTGCTCTGGCTTGAAAGACAGGGATCGGTTTATTTTCTGTTTTTATTTCCAGAGATGAAATTGGGATCTCTTTGCACAGTAGGTAGATATTAAGGTTTCTCGAGTTGGGTTTTGTATACAGGTGTCCACCGGTATTTCTTTTTTTTCTTTTCGCAGTAGAAGTAGATGCAATATAGAAGTTATGCAGAAATTCGTCGTAAAGAATGCGTTCTCGTGAGATATAAAAACCACTGGGTCGCTTCTCAACGGAAATATTTAGCACCTTTCTCTTTTTATCATGCAAGTTTTTTTGTTTTTGTTTTTTTTTTGAGAAGATTGCAATCCACATTTGCAGAATTTCGGAGTCCATGTTGCAGAAACGTCCAGCCTTGCAACGAAAACACTCTTTCTGTTGCATGCGTAGTTGCCCTCCATTGTAATTAAGCGTGTCACACATTGCGCACGTTGCTTGCCCCTGTACAGGGCCGCAGTATCCCCGCGTCCTGATTATTTTGCTTTTTTGTTTACTCGTCTGGCCGTTTTATGTGTTTGTTTATTCTTTTGTTAAAAAAGGCCGCAGCGAAAGTTTATGGGAAATGGAAGTGCGCGGAAACATCGCTTCAATATACAAGCTAGCCTCGTCAAACCTGAGCGAGAAGTAACATAGAGCAAGAAAACGAAATAAATTTCAATGGCTAGAAAGGCGGGTTGGTTGACCAGCGAGAGCTACTCGATAGTATGGGGACGTGGGGAAGGGAATTAAGGGAAACGATAAAGTGTTGATATAAAACGATGATACATTAGGGGAGGGTGGGCGTGCGCATCTTCTATCGGCTACTATACCTACAACCAAAGAGTGGGCCGCGAGCCTACGCCACAATAAATTCATTTACGAGTACACGCGACTAATAAACTTTTGCTGGCGACTGTTTCACATCAGGAAGTAAACGTTTTTCACTCCCTTAATGAGCTATTGGCCTTTTTTCTTGACGTAGAATTCACGTCCGTTACGTCTCCTTACCTTTAACATCGCACCATTTCATTTGATTTTCATTTCATGTCGTCTCATACCATTATTCATTACGAGCTCATTCCAGTATTGCATTTTCTGTATTGCTTTATTTGAATTGCCGAGGCGGCATATCCTAAAGTGAAGTGGCCCTTTCTGCAGGTAATTTAATTTAATCTCTTTTCTATCATTGTGAACAGCGATGCACGATGGCATCCTTTATGCAATGACTCGTAGGTGGCCCGTCGTATTTTAGCATGCAAATATTCTTGAGTTACGAGTTTTGTTATTTTAGGCCAAAAGAGAGGACGTAGTTGAGAATAATTTCATTATTTATACTATTGATCTTATGCTCATAATGATCAGAACCACGGCGTGTGGTAATGCTCTTCGCAAGCGAGCAAATTCATTTCTTCCACATTCGTTCGGACGTTGTCAATTCCCACCCAGCCTCGTTCTGGAAAAAGGGCCATGTAATAGATGTCGGATTGAAAATCGATAGAGAAGACCGCTGGGGAGTGTCGACTGAGGCGAAGAAATCCATCAGGCAGCAGCCGGGCATTACTACGGATCATAGGCTTATGGAAATTAAATAGAAATGAAGGGCTCTTCCAGTTCTGATGCATCTGCTCTTTACAGACATCTAGCTGCGGAACTAGCTAAATATTTATGCCGGGAACATAGCAAGCCTACTTGAACGTAGTCGAAGTACACGTTGATACGTTTGAGGCTTCATTTAGCTTATGTTCTCGTTCCAGCTGATGTCGAAATCGCATTGCGCCGTGGCCTTTTTTAGGTAATAAGAAGCCTCAAGTAATCAAAAATCTCGTTTTTATTCTATCCACAAAACACCCCTAACTAGGCGCTTGTTTCTATATGAAGAGTGCCGTGACAACATCAAAATCGTGCCCAACTAGTGACTTTATTTATGCACCGTAGACACAAGCGCTATTTCTGTGGAACTCGGTGCAATAATGACGTAGTTTAAACCGCGTCTGTGGTCTTACCAGGCAACGGCTTTCAGTTATTACGTGCCGGATTTGATCATTCAAGCAGTTTTATTAAGGAATTGGGGCACACCGCTTGCCTTCGCGGCTATAAAGGGCGGGACAACCCATAACTAACAGTACGCCGGACTTTTAGGTCAGAGTAAGACATTAAAACACTAACGTGAAAACTAGTGCATGAAATATTAACATTTTATGCACCAGTTTTCCTGCTCTGCATCTCTTAGCTTCAACTTCACGCTGTTTCAAAGCTTATCAGCTGAAGTGAAGCAAAACCAATTAAATTAAGTACGTCCGAATCGCATTAAAACTGATTCAACCAAAAGGTGATGGGACTCCATACCTTACAATATGCACCTGAATTGCAAGGTGAGCAATATTTAATTGGTTGCGCCCTTCATTAGCACCACGTCAAGAAATACTCTTGGTATGTACTGACTGCTCCCGACGCGACGATGAGGTCATATATGCAACAAAGTGAGTTTAGAATTTACACAACTTGAGTGAGTTGGTGACGAGTGGTTACTTCATTCTATTTAATCCTGCGTTGAACATCTTCACACGGAGAACAGCAAAAAAAAAAAAAAGCTAATCATAATAAGGCCTTATGTTTTTCCTGGGAAAATTTATAACGTCAAAATGCATTAGCCTGTAGAGGTGACGTAACCACATACATTCGAGGAGCAAGTCGTTGGGATGGGCTTGCTTTATTATTTCGCATTTAGGGCATGGGCGGCTTAAACGGGATAAAAAATTTTTTAGTAGGCATGGTGAAGTTCTTTGTTTTTTTTTTTGGTCTAATTTTAATAAAAATAAAACTAGTGTTGATATGTGCAGTTATTCTAACGAGCCATATCAGATTTGTTACGGCCATCTGTTATGTCTCAAATAAATCCGTGGCGGCAATCCTAAATAGCAGACTTCCAAACGTCATCCATCCGCTATACTTTCTGCCGTCCCTGATACACGATAAGGTTCCTTTAGCAAAAGTGGAGATTTATTTTTAGGTAGGCTTAGCTTGACTGGCAGGCACAAGCAATGCACACACACGCAGACCATCGTCATTACGTGACATCGCCTAAGCATATATAGTGACACTCATTTTACAAAAACTTTTTTAGCGAAGGCACTACCAACAACGGTTATTGAAAAAATGTGACATTTCTTTAAAATTACTTCCCTGGGAAAGGCTTTAAAAATCAGCGAACAGAAGAACACCAGTAGTGTTTCAAAAAATAAAAACACATCTGAGATGCAACATACTTTTTTTTTCTACATAATGTACGCTTTCAGAACACACCGCTATGCCTTGGATGCGTCTGCGGAAGAAAATTGTTGCCATCACCGCTTCCACCCCCCCTCCCCCACCTCTTGCGTCCACTGTAGAGCAAAGGCCTGCGCCTGCGGAGGCCAGCTTATCCCCAAAACCCGCTCACTGCCAAAAGTCATCCACTCGATTGACTTTCTGCCGTCCCTGTTACGCGATGAGCTTCTCTTATAAGCCCGTATACAGTATACATTTAACGATTATCGATTACCTTGATTTCGCACTACAGGTTTGGCAATCTCCCAGAGCATTGCCGTGCGTGTGAGGATTGTCCGGATAAACGTAGAACACGAGCGATTAGTTGCAAACCTATCTTTGAAAGCGCATGCATACTTTTCAAACACCCTGACCAGCTGGTCCACGAAATTGAGGAGGCCTACCACATACGTAGCAGTCCCGATCTGTGTATCAGCCAGCCGTCGCTAAATTTGGCAGATTGTGAGCATGATTTTTCAGCTTCCACCATGCAGCATCAATGACAAATGCTCTTTCCGGGTTTTTTTCCTTGATGAGTGACAGGTGTTGCTGCGTTGGTTTTGTACCCGTGACTAGTTCCCGAGGGAACCTGTTTTGATGTGTTTTTCCGTGTATATATTGCGTGTATTCAGCAATAAACCTTAGTTGCGAGTTAGCGCTTGTCTGCGTCGCCCTTTCTGTCCGTGTGTTCTTCGCGCTATTTTCGTGTCTTCGCTCTCTTCGTGTCTCGTGACGTTCGGCTCTTTTCGTTCCCATAGCTTTGAGCGTTGTCCTCAATTGAAGTTCGGCCTTTCTGATTAGCCTCAACGTCCCTGTCTAGCAAGGAAGTAATTATAAAATACAGCCGCCGTTATATAGTGTTTTCTTAGGGGACACAATTAAACGCACGTTCAGTGCCTGACAATAACTGCGAAGAGTACGCCACCCCATTCTAATCAATTAAGATATATCAAACTTCCTCTCCGGATTTGCGATAACTACCTGCCCTAAGTAGATATTTTTCTTTGTTACTTATTCCCATCTTATTTCCTATTTCTTATTTCTTATTTACTTATTTCCTTATTCCTTCGCCTCGCTACCTGTTGTAAAATTTTCTTCCCTTCCGAGACTGTTGAACATTAGTTTTCTGCATAATATTTTAGACCCACTGTTTTGATTTTCTTGTCTAGATTATTTATCGTGCATTGAGGTTCGTCTCATGAATTGTTTAGATAGGTAACGGTGTCATCGAATCGCTGACTACTTCAGGTATTGTTGATCAACTCTTATCCCCAACTGTTCCTCAGCTAGGTACCCAAAACAAGTTCTGAAAAGCACTGGAGAGATCGCGTCTCTCTTCCTGAAAGCTTTACTTATCGATATTTTACTATTACCTTTATTTTAGGACTATATATATGGCGGCTGTGCAGTCCCTAAGGCTACCTTCCCAGTATTTTTACATGCGGCTATTCTACACAATGGTTTCGTAATGCCTGTGACTGCTAATACTGTGTCGAATGTTTTGTCATAATCATTCAAAGTTCATAATGGGGGTGAAAAAAATTCTGCGAATTTCTCTGTCCCCTGGCTGATAGCGTGAACACGACCAATTATTAAGTAGCCGTTAAGGAAACCAGCTGCCTGGTCCCTGGTTAGCCATTAATTGTGCATGCATCATTTATTGAGATTCATATAATGTTAGCGTTCTTCCCAGACACCGGTACGCTCGAGGGCATGAGGCGTATACTAGGTGGTTTTTCTTTTTTTTAACACGACTTCTTCACCGTCTTTCTGGAGATCTGTGGTTTCCTGGTCCTCAACATCTTAATTATTTCCCCCTTGGCCCTCTTTCTGGGGCATTATTCACGTCATCTTTCGTAACTGGCGGATTATCCAACTGCTCTGCAATCTACCACTTTCACTATCGTCCTGGCTACATTGAATATTTTAGAGACTTGTGATTAACGTCTCGGCTACGTTAATTAGCTTGTACATATCGATAATGAAAGTGCCCTGCTCATTGCTAAACGAGTACCTGTGATTTTAGCGTATGCGTGCTTTCCTCTTAAACGCCTTTAGGCTAACGCATTATTATTTAGGGAACGCAGGCTCGATTTTCAGCCCACTATACTTCTTTACGTCATTTCCTTAGTGCCTTGTTAACTATATTTGAGCACATCATCCTCTTCTATTGGCTCTATGGAGCTTCAGACTTTCATATTTCACTCAGAAAGACCCTTAAACTGAAAATTACGAAAGCGATAAAATATTTGAGCACATCATCCTCTTCTATTGGCTCTATGGAGCTTCAGACTTTCATATTTCACTGAGAAAGACCCTTAAACTGAAAATTACGAAAGCGATAAAATATTTGAGCACGTCCGGCGACTAGCATTCACATGCCACGACAGCCGCACGTATATTTGAATTAAACATGAAGCGCTTTTATCACCCATTTTCGGTGCTGGGGATGACGAACACAGTGTTGAACAGGAGGAGAATACGAAAGCAAAGCTAAAGGAGCGTTTGTGTTTTCTTAAGTCATGCCTATAATTGCCTCCAAGATGGGCTACCACTGAACAGAGCAGCGTATGTGTCCCGTGAAGAAGAAAGCCAGAGAAGCTCTGCATTGCAGCCGGAGCAGCGCATGGGAATTTATGACGAATCTTGGCGAGCGAGGCGACAATGTCGCATTAATTGTTGCCATTACGCAACGCGCTCACTGGGCGAGGTTGTATGTAACCACGGGTCTCGTGGTGTCATCCACCGCCATGACTGCGGTAGCGAGCTACTACGATGTCACTTCTCGATAGGGTGACAAGGTGAAAACAGAACGAGAGATGGTGAGCGCACTCTCTGTACTAGGCCCGTAATCAACCAGTTTTACGCTTACCTCTTCCCTCGATTACAGGAAAGGCAATGATTTAACTTTATTGTTTTCAGGACGCACAGGCTGAAGTAAACCTCGATGATAGCGAAGCCGGAAAGATATAGGGAGCTTGCATGAAGCGATGCATGCCGGGTAATCCGCCATGATGTTGTCACTGGCAGCAGACGGCGGGCAGCACAGCCAGGGTGAATTGAGCAAGTGCCTTGTATTTTCGACGATCCACCGAGCAACGCGCGGCTTTTCAAGCGCTGCTCTTACGTGCGTGCAATTGTTAGCAGATTCCTGAAGACCGTACGCGTCTACGCTGTTCCCGAAAAATAGGGCACGCTATGAAAAAATACAATTGCAGTGCGACGCGGAATTCTTCTAGCTACACGACAACGACTGATTGCACTATGCGTCTGGACCCATGGCCTCCCGTCGACATCACCGGCACTCATGATTCTAGTTCTAGCAAGTATGCAGTTTTATACTTGCCCGGATTGGTATCGTTCTCGCGTGTGTTGGTCGGTGCCAGCCATTCGTGTCGGCGTCACTAGAGGAATCACTTGCCAATTCTCGCCCTCATGCAAACGTATTGTTGAAATCGTGAAGAACCCGAAGTCGGCCTGTCCGATTGCGCCAGCATCGTCTGCGCGGACTACGCGACTATGTAGACGAGGCTGTGTGGCAGTGCCGTGCTGCGTCGTCTGCTGCCAACGACAACATCATGACGGATTACCCAGCATGCATCGCTTCATGCAAGCTTCCTATAGAGACAAGAAATGCGCTGTAGTGCAACTGCAACTAAGCATGTGAAGTAGGCACCTATATACGATATGGTAAGCGGTTATGTGCCACTACACCTCAGTTAAACTAAAGATCCTCAGTGTTAAGTTCCTACACCAGCGAAACATATTCACGCTTATAGTCTCACCAAGCCTGCACCTTGACGATGTGGTCTTTATGGCGTTCGTATTTAATGCACCTTTCATGGCCCATGAACGTGTTGTGCGTGGAGCATGTAGACGAACGCCCCGTTGAATGACAAGAGTTTTTCTCTACAGAACGCAAGAAGAGGGACGTGAGGGCGCATACCTTTTCCGGAGGCTCGACATTGTTGGCTGCCGAGCCTCGTGAGCCCGGAGACGCTGACTTCGCCACCGAGACGGCGACGCACATCACAGCGACCAGCAGCGCTTGCGAGCTCCTTGCTCCCAGTGTAGATCCTGACAAGAAGGTAAAGAAAAAGAGACGCTATTATTAAGATCTGCTGCACAATGTCTTGTTTAAGAAACGCAAAATAAGTAGAGCTAGGCTCATCGGCAAATGAGTGATACAGCGATGCCTATTAAAGCCTTGCTTATGCAACAAAGCACAGTGTTCGGCCGTGAAACCAGCCTCATACTGTACATTCATGCCATAACTTCATATAGGCATTCGTCTCTGCCGCATTCTCTCTCCCTGCTCCCACGCGACAAAGGAAAAAGCTGCGATCTCTTCGCGTTCTGGAAGGCTTTAAAGATATAGTAAATGCGATCATCGATCAGGAGAGCAGTTTTGGCAAGTTGTTCTCCTGAATTCGTCTTATAGACCATTGACACGCCCCTGCAAGTCTGAAAATATGTTATCAGAAGCCTTTTAGTTTGCGTTTCTCTGGAATGAAGCATGAATACGCGCGTTAATAAATAAATGCATTCACGCGCTGATGTTTTTATAACAAGGCGCTATAGACAGAGTCAATACTTTTAACTTGACAGTCTACTTACTTTAAGACATTCTCTAGCGTTGCAAAGAATGCATGAACAGCCTTGGCACTTTTCTACTTTCCAGGGCGGATACTCCACCCGTGTAGCATACCATGCTCGAAAAAACGCTGTCGCGAAAAGATCTAGCAGTTTCAGTGCTTTTGCACACAACCTAGAGGTCGGCCTAAGATATGTATGTATGTATGTATGTATGTATGTATGTATGTATGTATGTATGTATGTATGAATGTATGTATGAATGTATGTATGTATGTATGTATGTATGTATGTATGTATGTATGTATG
>JAJIZL010020091.1:0-21050 GCA_023969395.1 Amblyomma maculatum | reverse complement strand
CACACACACACACACACACACACACACACACACACACACAGGTGTCTTTAAATATGGTGGTCCGACTGGGGCATTGGTACGAAGAACGTGAGCCGAGTTCGCTGCTGTCAGAAAACTTTGTTATCGTTGCCAAAAACCTTGGTGGATCAAGTGAACACGAGGGGTGGCAATACATATTGTTAAAATCAAACATTAAAATATCAACCTTCCTCAGTACTGCGCAATCTCTATCACGGACGTTATTGGGCAATTTGTAGGGTGTCTTATGTAGGGTGTGTATTTTCTAGCAGACACTTTTAAGCATCTTAAGCCACATTCCAGGTCTCGTACCTTTTGCAAGTAAACGGATTTAAAAGGACAGCTAAATTATCAACCTTTTTCACTGAACATTTTGTCGCCCACACAAGGGCGTACTACTGAGAAATGATGGATCGGCAACAAGCTGTATTTCAGGCAGGGTATGTCGGGAGTGACGAAGACAAATACAGCGACTGCACTGTTGAACGCCTGGCGGTGTATGCTTCGTCGCAACACATAAAGCAAGCTGACCGAAGGCGTATCAACGCCGACCGATTCGGGCCCGCTTCAAAACGAGTCGCACCACCCCGCGCACCCTCCACATCCGTCACCGTCACCAAAGCCCCAACATCCAAGTAAAACTCTGTGAGAACATAGACACAGTGTGGTGATCGAAAACCATGCAAGAATGCACATCAGCTAATCCGGGAAAGCATCAACAGGGCAGCCTGGTATTGACGTCTCTGTCGCTGCAGACACCTATCCTAACCTCCGCCACCTCTCACCTCTCCTATTCTATTATCTTGTCTACCAATACGATCCTCTCTCCTGCTCACCCTCCTCTTGGTCGTGCTCTGTGGCATGGCGCCAGCTTCAAGCGAGCGTCGTCACGCATTTGCACCGCTCCTCAATTTTCTCGCACCATCTCCCCACGGTAGCAAATCCTCCCCCTGTCACGTAACGTGGACTTGCCCTGCCATCCCCTCCCTTTTCGCCTACAACCGAGCATGGCCCAACCGCATGAGAAACCATGTCTCCGCTCTGCAGCCTCTTGAGCGACCAGCAATCGCTAGTCACCAGGCCCGTGCGGCGGCGTAGGCGACTGGGGCTCTGGACTGAGAGCCTCGCATATGTACAGGTGCTGTCCAGCTAAGATGTTCTCACCACCACCACCACTAACTTGTGCCCGGACCGCTCATCAGCGGAATCGTCACGCTGTGCCGGCGACGTAGCCGGCCGAGCCCTGTTCGCGTAGTAGCCGAGACCTGAATCGAAAGATTCAGTAGACAAACGCCCCGTTTGCAGTCGACGTGTGGTGATCATGCTTAGTCGGGCAGTATTTGAGCTCAAACAAGCGTAAATCCAGCAGGCTACCACAGTAATAACTTGCTGCACGATTTAAGAAATTGCTTCGCATATATTAGGATGGGTTTGGTTTGGTGGGTTTAAAGTCCCAAAACGACTGAGGAGTCAGGTTATGCAAGACACAGTAGTGGAGGGCTCCGGAAATTTTGATTGGATTTGGTCCCTAGTGCATCAACCGGTGTTAACGTGTGCGCAAGGTACACCTATAAGCCTGCTCTGCGTGACCTGCCACTGTGTTTAACCTTGTCACGAATAAATGCGCGCTGTCGCACGACAGGTGAGACCTAGAGGAGCTGCTTCGTGTCGTCTGCCTATTTGCTGCGAGTTCGGGACCGGCCTGGGCCCCTTCGAATATGCGCTGCCATGCGCAACCATGCCATCAGATCCATGCAGTGCAAGTTTTCCTCTTCACTTGCGCGCACCCTCTCTGGTGTGAAACGCTTCGGAAAGCGCATTTTTTATCATAATCAAGTTTCAGCATCGCCAGAAAGCGTTCCTTAGGCGCAGGTGTGATCTACAGCTGCTCCAGATATATGGACACCAAAAGCAATGGATCGAGTAATTGGCCCCTGATGTTCCCCTTCTATGTTGCCGGTGCGTTTGGACTTATCCCCGCTATTCGTATCAGCCGGACGAATCTCAGTCACAGCATGCAGCGTCAGCTCGCGAAACGAAAGACCCTGCTAAAGGAACACACAGCTCCAGCAAGCGAACGCCTCGTATAACCGAAGTCCGGAACACCCAGTTCTTTACGAGGGGAGTGACCGCCGCCGAGGACTGAAGAGACCCTTTGACAGGTCGTTACAGCGGACCGAGGTTGGGTGTTCGGCAGTTGGCGCCCTATCTCCCTGCAGCGTGCCGCCAAAAGCGGTAGCGATATCGCGCCCTACGAAGCCTGTTAAATCATAGGCTCCGCCGCACGATGACACTTTTACGAGGGCCAGCACTACTGCAGGCAGCTTTGGGACGTAGCAGCATCAGCAGCACTGAGAGCAGAGACCTCCCCTGTTGTGTCGCCCGCAGTAAAGCACGTGACCATCCCCGACTCGTACTCTTCCAGCCTCACTTCCGGCGAACATTTTATGTGAGTTATCGCGAGCCTTAAACAAAAGGAAAGGAAACTAAAGGCCGCAATGCTACGCTGCTTTACTGAGTCTGCTCGGAGAGGCTTAAATTGGAGGCCAGAGAAGTACGTTGTTTTTAGATGCTTTTTGATGGCGCGCACTGGCACAATTTTAAACAAATTTAGCGCAGCGGGCATGGCTGCGGGCTTGACTGAAGCGGGGGCGGAGCACACGAGAATGAATATATCTCTGCGGGTTCCCGCTGAGCTGCGGTTTGACGTGATATATAAGCTGTGACTCTCGAGCACCGTGCTCTCGAGGGAGCGGCCGTGGGAAGCGAGTGTGCGGCGCAGATTTTCCAGGCCAGTGCCCAGAGGCGCCTTCGGGGCTACGGGACACCAATTTCGGACCTGACGTATGTGGGCTATAGATTGTTCTTTCTCTTCCCATCTCTCTCTATATACGCGGGAACCGCCTTCGCGCGAGGCAGATATTTATGGGCGCCACTTTATGCGGGCTTTGTGCCTCCACCTCGAACACCCTTCTACGCGCACTCACACTCTTTAGCCTGCAGCGTGGTGTCCCGCGCGCTTTCCTCACTTTTCCACAAAATTTCATCTTTTCGTCCTAGGTAA
Source organism: Amblyomma maculatum (assembly GCA_023969395.1). Classification (NCBI taxonomy): domain Eukaryota; kingdom Metazoa; phylum Arthropoda; class Arachnida; order Ixodida; family Ixodidae; genus Amblyomma; species Amblyomma maculatum. The sequence continues at coordinate 17,968 of JAJIZL010020091.1, read as the reverse complement.
TTTTTGCGGCCGATGATTTATACAGTGCTGTGAGCGCTACAGCTGTTCCGAAAGTAATTTAATATGCGTGATTCGTTCCTGTTGTGACAGCCAGTTTAGGCCTCTTTTGATGTAAGTCGGTTACGACGGAAAGAAAGAAAGGAAGCCAAAGTTGAGTCAATGGCTTTCACTTTTCTCGGCCTTAACTCTTCCTACAATTGGTGGACAGTACAGATAAATTGTCAACTTTCTAACATGTTTTAAAATTCTTGTGCTTAGATTTAATTCCACACGAGGTAAAAAAATTTGGAAAAATTAAGCTGCGCCCTTAGGACATGACGCCACAACGTTAATTGTATCCTTTTGCCGACTGCGTACATGCACTTCGCTGCTCGTAATTGGTGCCTCTGTCATCTACTGTCTAACTATTGCACGATAATTAGTACTAATTATTATGCAGTCGTAAACTACCACATTATGTTAATCCAGAGGGCTAGATTCCATTCTCCCCCTCCTATCATGAAGGAGCAACTAGAATTTGGTAGCTGCTGCCATCTAGTGCCCGTCACGTGTTCTCGTGACGTCACGCAACCCAACGGCCAATGAGTGCTTCGGTATGGCAAAAATAGAAAAAGATGGAGGCGTGCAGAGATTTTTCGCTCAACACGCCGACAGTCTCGACACAACGGATGTGGGACTTTGTCGAGAACCGGACTTTCAATGATGTAGCGTTGAAACGAGCCTTAAATAAGCAGTCGCCATGAATGACTATAACCATGGTAAAATCGGGTTACCAAAAAGGAAGTCGCTCCTAGTTTTTACTAGCCTGTGTCCCAGCTGGCCACGTGACCTACACACGAGGACAGCGACCGTGCCCATCGGCGAGGAGTTGAATGATGTATAGGACGATCACTTGCGACATTACACGGCAGCAAAGACTACGCTGGTGCATCTCACTCCTGAAAAATAACCCCCCTGTGAACGTTTCTCCGCTTTGAGGTAGGAGCGAGGAAACAAAAGATAAATAAGAAAAAAGTGGAGTTCTCGGAAGTTACTGAGAGCACTGAGGTGAACATCATGACAATATCGTGCTATTATTCACCTCCATTGCACTATGTAATCCAAAATATCGCTGGCTGGCTCGCGGCTTTAGTGAATTCCGCAATTTATCAATTGTGTCTTGTAACTGTATAAATCTGCAACTATATAGCCCGCAGGCCGTAGCGTCCGTCTCAGCGATTGAGCAGCGGCGTGTGCTTAAGCTATCTCCAAGGTTGCCTATTCCAGGATCGTGCACAGCACTGTGGGTTTTTTGTGCACTTCTCTAAGACTCCGTGTTTCTGCGGCCTTGTATTTTCAGTGCGTTTATGATCATTTTATCTTAAACATACTGACCTGTTTTAGTTGAGGCCAAATAAAAAAAAAGAATGAATTAAGCTTCTGCTTTTCACGATTTTTCAATAAAATTTAAAACTCTAACCCATAGTTATATAGAACGCGGATATATTTCAGATTCACAGTAAGGCACGCTGCAGAGTCCGCTGGGTCATTGCAAGAAGATCCTTATCCCAGCCAAACAGTGAATCCTAGCAGTACCAAATATTTTTTAAGAGATAACTGTGGGCATCTATTTGCAAAGGGAATCTATTTGCATCTTCCGGCCACCTCTTCAATTGCAGCCACCATGCGAAATCATAAGCGAATACCAAAAACAAATAAATAATCTAGGAATCAAACCACAAATGTACATAAAGCTAAACTCAAACTACAAATGTGCATAAAATTAAACATGAGAAGTAAGACAACATGGAGATAGAACTAAATGAGCATGTAACAGAAGCTGAGAAATAAAAAATAAGAAAAGTTAGCTTCAGAAAGGCAACTTTCTGACACAGCTCTTTTCTCATCAGTAGCGGCTGAGACGAACGAACAGAACGCACCACAAATTAAGAAGAAATTAAAGTTACGCGCGAGAAAAAAGTGAGAGCTAAGGACGTCACGATCGAGAGGCTTGCCTCATTATATTTGCTTTTCCCTACCCCCCAGCGGGCTGCCCGCTGTTCCTTTCGCCACGTAGCAGCAAACAAACTTGCTGCTCTTCTCCCATACGCCTACGTCCTCGAGGGAAATTGCCTTTACGACTTCTAGCTGGATCAGATACGAGGGGCAAAAAAAGAAAGAAAAGAAAACGAAAGCCCGAATGCCGAGGTAAGGGCACGCGTGCCGTGCGCAAAAATCGCGCTAAAACAGTTCCCTGTCCCCTCAGATAGAAAAACAGAGGGGGAGAGAGGACAGTCTGAATGCGAGACGTCGTCCACAAGGGCCCCTCTCTGCAGGTGGCGTACAGCCTATTCAGCATGCCTGCGTCGGCACAGCGTCCTCGTCTTCTATAAAACGCGTGGCCTCCCCGTCTTTTAAATCCCGGGAGGCGCTAATGAACTGGCCCCAGCGAACAGGACGAGGAAACAAGCAGCCCTAAGCCAGCCGGAATGAGATGGTCTTTTAAAACCGCGCACACTGGCCCGTCTTTAGCAGAGCCACTTTCTTTTCCGCTACTCCATACTTTTTGAAACCTCGGCTCTCTATAAGGAACGCGGAAGGCTCCAGCTTGCACCGGCGCTGTGTACTTTAGCACGGTCTCGCGCCCAACTTTTTTGCCCGATTGGTTTCGTTTTAGCACTCTTTTTCTTCCTGCCGCTTGGTTATTTTGTTGGTGACCTGTTATTTTCTTCATAACGCGTACAAATAAAGCACAATGCTCTCTGAGTTCTCGCGGGGCTCGAGATGCAACAGTTTGCTTTTATGCAGAAAGGAAATGGTTCCTTTCTGATCGATTCGAAAAGAACGTGACTTTCTCGAAGAACATAAGGAGCACGCAAACAGTACCCATATAATGAAGGCTGACGGCGTAGCGCGCGCTGTTCTCGACCTAGAGGCCGATTTTTTGCTCTTCCAAGAGAGTCCTTCGCTGATCACAATCGCAAAAGTGCGGAAGATGAAGCGTTTGCAAAGTTTGCACTTTAAAGGCATGGGAGGGCGGTGCGTCGTGCAATGTTCTCAGAGCTCAATAAGAACATCAATTCACTCCTGCTGGGAGGTCGAGTCATTCTTTACCGGCATTGTGCACCTCAACAAGATTCGGTAGAGTTTTATAGTAATTCGGAACACGCTTTCAAACTTAGAGTAAATTCACTCTTTCTCGTTTCTTCCAAACTTGATAGAGTTTTGACAATTTTTGCAGTTTCGACATTCTTTCTCATCTGATTCGACACGTCTTTTATCTTGTGAGCTCTTGCTATATCCGGTCAACGAGCAGGGGGCGATGGGAATCTGCTTGATCTTCAATGAGTTAGAGGTCACAGTGTGGCTATACAGCTTAACCATGGTACCACCTATGGTGTGCAACCACTTAACCTTTTGCTTTCTTTCCTCTTTGATCTTGACATTTGACGGCAGGTTCCCTATTATAGTTTCCCGCGTCCTCGACTCCATAGTCTCGACAATTTAATCGCCAGCAACTGAATACGCGGGCTTCTCGAATAGCTTCCTATTTGTCTCTTCTCCTCATACGCTTTACTCCAGCGAGCTCTACTATAAGATTCTTATGAGACTAATTACTTCCTTTTGTCCTGCCCCACGGGCAAACTATGTATTGTCCATCCAATAAACGATATAATATTATACTATAAGCGTGCTACAGTGATAGGAACGGATAGCGTGCTTACGACTAAAGAAAGTACAGCAAAACCCGCCTGACCTTGGGCGGGCTCTGAACTGACCCCTGAGGGAAGGAATCAACGTGGTTTCCTCTTCATCTCTTCAGCTTCTATGACAAAGTCGCACTAAAAACCTAAATTAACCACCCTTAACCGAAATAAAGTCCTGAAGTACGCATCAAACACTTCACAAGATTTGAGAAAGCAAAGATAAACGAAGCAAATCTATGCTAAATATAATGTTAACTATTGCTTCTTCATGTGTATCCGTGCTTAACCACGATAATCCACCATTTACTTTGTTTCAGCGCTGTTTTCGATACCGCAGCCAACGACATGGATACTTTGTTATCTATCAACGTGACTCACAGGAAGTAGCGGTCAGTACACGCTCAATGGTGCACTGTGGGCAAAGAGCATTGACTGTTTTGATCCGTTCAATATGCCAGAAGTTTAGTGCACATTTTGCACCGGTTCCTCGTTCAGTTTTCCAGGTTTCTCTACAGATATCTGTATATATAAGAGCGTTATTTTTAGATGATTTATTTAAACCTGCTATGAGAGATAAACCGATGTTCTTGATCGAATACTATACCAGTATCGACTGTATAGTCTAGGGTGTCGAACCGGAAGTAAACCCGACTTTTGCCCTCAACCGGAACCCAACCGAACACCTTTAGTTTCGCCTCCTTAGAAATGAACCCGAAACGGAACTATTGAGAGGGACCGTTCTGATCCGGTTAGCAGCAAAGTTCGAACTTCAGCCCCATATTTGGAACACCGTAATGTGAGTTTCTGTTGTTGTTGCTGTTGTCTTTTTTAGACAAAATAGCAGCTGCTGCTGAGGTTGTTTATCAACCGAAAGGTACTCTGGGAAGTTCGAAAACGGCAGACTATTGGCGAGAGTGATAAATCAGAGATTTATCTAGCGCATGCGAAACAGACTACGCACTTTCTTAATGCCCTGACATTTTATGGCTCAGCGATGAGAAACCTGTAATTTACTAGGCACTGTTTTTTACCCATTTTCTGAAACTTTTGAACGAAGTTAGAACGAGTCGCACATCGAGCTTCACATGCAAGTACATCTGTACGCATTTGCACTTGATTTTACCATGCCACCCATATGTTAAAATTAGGTGCAATAATGAAGCTCAGTTGTAAAGTCTTATGATATCAGGGCCGGCGTTTTTTATAAAATTTAAATATTGTTTGCAGTAGGCATTGGAAATACGCACAGAACGGCCAACAAGGGGCAGTGGGTGGCACAGTGGTTAAGGTACTCGACTACTGCGCACAAGGATGCGCAATATAGTCCCGGCCCCGGTGGCCGAATTTCGGTGGAGGTGAAAACCAAGGCACTCGTGTGCCGTGCGATGTCAGTGAATGTTAAGGAACCCCAGGTGGTCGAAATTTTCGGAGCCCTCCAATATGACCTGTTTCATGGACTGAGTCGCTTTGATACGCTAACCCCATAAGACATAAACCATATAAATCCAGTGAAAAGGAACCATACTGGAAAGGGAAAAATATAAACAAAAATAATCCCTATCATTCAAAACATACAAACAAGAAACAATAATTCGAGGAAAAAAATTCAGCGCTGAATGATCGGATGGATAAATTGCAGAGCGCCAGCTTACTGACTTGAGCAGCCTCCCAAGCAGATTAGACAACATGGAAACTACAGTGTCTAGGAATGACAATCATAATGTAAACAGCGCAAAGTACAAGGAACAATAAAAGAAGGGACACAGGACTTGTCCCTTGTAGTTTGCGCTGTTTACATTATGAACATCTACCAACTTCCTAATTTAACGTTTTGCTAGGAATGACAAGCAGCTATCGATACTCTTGAGCAAGACAGATGAACTGGAAAATATAAATCAAAGGAACAACTTAATAACGTATGGAATTGATGAGCTTAGCTCTGAAACAGAACGACATAAAGGTTTGTGTCAACGTTGAAATTTTCGAGGCGAAACTAGGTATTACTGCAGTTGGTACCGAAATATGCCACCGGATAGGAAAACAAGTCGGAAATAGAAAAACGCCATTGACTGCTAAATTTCTATTCTATCGTGAAAGAAATTTAAATTCTGAAAACGGCTTACAAATAAAATGAAAAAGGGTATCAGTTCTTAATCAGAAAACATTTCAGCTGGAGTGCATTAAATACGAAAACAGCTAAGTAAGAGCGCGTCACAAGAAAAGAACAACGGTACTAAGACGAAACTGGAATCTATGACAAACTAAGCATTGATGAGATCTGATTCGGTTGAAATGAAGCGTAAGCCATGCGTTTTAGGATCGAAACTGCAGTAAACAGAAGGCATGGTGCCATTCCTCAATCACTCAACATATTAACTCAACAATCCATTAACTGCATTAGTTTAAACGGAACTAAGATTACTATCTGACGATGCGGATAATTCTAGCTTGAAAGAAACGTGCTTGAATAGTGGAGTATATGACAGAGAATATTACATATGGGCTTTCTATAGGCCACTTGGGTCTTCCGCTTCAGTCTTGAAAGTACTATGTATTGCATGAATAAACACGTTAAATACGATGACATAATTATTCTTTCCGGTAATTTTAATCTCCCAAAGGTCGAAAATAAGGATGGATCCGGCGAAACAGCGCTAGACATTGCTTTTCAATATGATTTGTTACAAATCGTAAACAACTGCACAAGAATTCAGGGTTCCTCAGAATCGCTTCTCCGCCTTTTTTTTTTTTTTTTTATCAGTAGCACGATATCGGCTAAAGCTTCTTGTTCTGTCATAACGGGAATATCTGACCATAAAAGTATTTTGGTCGCTCTTACAGATGGTGTTATTCTGCTGTAAATTGATGGCACATACTTCCTGGCGATAAGCATAAAACGAAATGAAATTTTCATAACTGCTCCCGTGCCGATGACGTTTCTATAATAAATGCCTGTCATTGAACTCTGACGCCGTCTCGAATAGTTCTGCAAACACCGAGGACTTCTGGAATATGTTTAAGACCCCTGTAATGAGAGCGTTGAGCGTTTCGTTTCCTTATTGTAAAAAATAAAGGAAACGAACACACAAAAAAAGAAACGAAAGCTACTGAAATTTTCGGGAGACGCTGTATATGAAAAGAACACTAAAATGCAAGAAAAATAAAAAAAAAACATTCTGGTTCACTTAGTCAGAGAGCGAAATTTCAGCTTTAAAAGAGGAATTACAAAACAAGATTTTCAAAAATAAAGCGCATTGTGAATCAGAGCGTTTGCATAACTTTATTTCGACGTATCCCGATAAATTATGGCGGCTCATTTCCCTGACTATGACAGCATGGGATGTTTTCGAGTTTACTGGTGCTCAAATGCAATGACGAAAGAGAAATCTCGAATGCTTCAACGAACACTTCAAATCAACTTGCACGTACGACAATGAGGTTCTTGCATGTTTCACTTCGCCTTCTCTTCCTATTACTGTTAATGAACAAGGTATACTAGACACGCTTTTGAAATTTGATGTGAAGAAATCATGCGGCACAGGTAATATTGCCAATGATTTTGTTGTTGTTGTTGTTTTCTAACGAGATACACACAATGGGTTGCTATGTACTTATATATCCTGTTCTCGGGATCATTGAACTTACACCAGATAACGAACTACTGGTGAACGGCTAGGACCAAACCCATTCATAAAGTAAAAAAAATAAAGATAGTGCTCAAGTCTACCATCCAGTATCGCTAACTTCGATACTTTCAAACTCCTAGAGACATATAATCTGCAGTCACATATCTGAATTCTTCGAAAAGAAAAAGGATTTCTTCACAAAACGACAGCACGGTTTCAGAAAAGGTTTTTTTCAACATGCACTCAACTTGTTGATATAGTTCATGACCTCGCCACTTAAATAAACAAAATGAAACAGACCGATGCAATATTCATGGATTTCATAAAAGCATTTGATGAAGTTTCGCACAAGACGTTATTTACAATATATTCAAAATACTGAAAATGCAAAGTTAGTCAAATGGATTTCATTGTACCTAAAAAATGGGGAACAACGTGTAATATTTGAGGAACACTGTTCTGATAGCTAAGGTGTAAACTCTGGTGTTCCCCAGGGTTCAGTACTGTCATCTCCTGTTTCTGTTCATAAATGAAATTGTTCAGGACGTTCCTGTTAAAATCAAACTATATGCTGGTGAATTTGTGGTATGATCTGAGAAACATAACACGACTGATCAATGGCTGTTAAATAGGGCTCTTCAAGACATTACCGACAAATGTGAATCTTGCCAAATGTCAACTAATTTGAAAAGATTGTTTCTATGACCATCACATAAAATGAATCCTTGCAAACTTGTGTACAGCATTAACAGTATTAATTTATCTGAAGTGAAGTATATAAATAACTTGGGTTATGGGTTACCAATGACCTCAGTTGGGCTAAACACATAGACTATACGTAACTGCAACTGCAAACTTCAAGCTCTCCTTTCTTAGGCGCGTTCTAAAACTTTGCACTCCGTTAGTTTATCTTTTTATATACATATCAATAGCCCTTTCTATCTTAGATTATGCTTCCATTATCTGGCACCCCTGTAGATATACTAACGTTGTTAAGGTAGAAAAAGTAGAGAGAGAGAGAGAGGGTGAGGTTTATTTATATAATTTTACGCGCACTTCAGTTGCTGCCTTATTAACAAGAGCTAACTTGTCTTCAATAAGTCCTATGAATTGACTCCGCAGACTGAAGTTCTTATTTCATTTAATCAAAGGGCACAGTAGAACTGACCCCTCTGAAATGTTATCTCTTTCTGAACTGCTTATGCTACTAGACAAAGACATGCTTTAACTTTAACTCCAGGCCCCGCAATAACTTTTATAAGTACTCCTTTTTCTCAAGAACAGCGACTGACTGGAATAACCTGAGTGATCTCAAAGTTTCGCAATCATCACTGACATCATTTGCTTCCATCCGTAGGTAAACGTTGTATCAAATAAATTATTTTTTCTTTTCGTGTTTCGAATCACCACTGTTTACTTCCGTTTTGCCATTGTATTGTCTGGTATATTGTTGTTCTCCCCACTTGCTAAAATTCCAAAATGTTGGATTGCAGTATACCTATAAATAAATACATTAAATAAATAAATAAATAAATGTTCAAAATCTCAGCAAAAATTTTTCATCCATGACGGCGCGCATGACCTGAACCGTGACGGGACTTGAAAAACGTAGCGGGCACCCTGGCGCTACTTTAACAGCTGTTACCGAATTTTAGAGGAAGGTCATTTCTGCGCTCAAGTTTCTGGAAAATGAAAGGGACCGAATTTCGGGGAAAACCTGTCTCTGCTCCACCCCGCCCTACGTGCCTGGTTAAAGAGTATGAGCGACGCGAAAAAGAAGTAAAAATAGAAGTTTGGGCGCACCTAATTCGCATTCCACCTGAACACTCTAAATCGCCAGTCATCGTGTTTTTCGCATTCTGGGAGGTTTCAGATACACTGACAGCAGCTAAATCACCTAAATCACAATTCTTAGCAAACTTCGGCATTTTGCCGTTTCGTGCCTCTGTTGTCGCTTCTTTGGGAACAAAACGCGCATTTAATGCAGATATATGCCGAACCAAATTTGAAGAGGATTTCCCGCAACTCTGATTGAAACTAGTCCTTCGCTTGTGACGTCATATATGCAAAACACAACGCAAACCATGACGTGAAAGCGCACACTGTGATTGCTGGCTGGCGCGCGAGGGGTGCAATCCAGCAGAAGCCTCTACTGATTGCTTTTCAGTCGCCTCCAAGACTTATTCTCCACTTGACCCTGAAATGAGTCTTGGAATTTTCTCCAAATCATTCCTGCCTGACAAAATAATTGAACAGAGTTTATAAAATACTCAGATAAGCCTCTGACGATACCATTTCCCCAAATAATTCCTGGCTGACAAAATAATTGAAAAGAATTTGTAAATTGCGCAGATAATTGCCTCTGACGCTACTAAGGGAGAAGGAGAAAAAAAAAAACACCTTGAAATTTTAGTATCGCAGCGTATACGTGTATCGCTAATTCTCTTTTTTTTTTTTTTTTTTTTTCTAATTCTTGGCCAGGATCCGTAAAAGAGCCTTTATATGCCCGTAAACCCAGCCGTTTTATCGATATCCGCGTGAGGATGACAGTGACAAAACGACAAGCTAAAACAAGAGAGATTACGCGATATCCCGAACTCGTTCAACTCGAGCCCTCTCCATGACAACGAGGTAGCCTTTCGTGCGTGCCTCTGTACTACAGCAAAATCGAATGAGCCTTCCGTGAAAGGATACCTGTGGTTATCATGTAACCGTGGCACTCGCCGCCGCCGCCACCACCGCGGCAGTTATATACGGTGCCTTATTTTTCTTGGGCCGTGTCTGGCACTGTTCACAATCCATACCTGCAAAGCGACACCGGATCAATAGCTTGGACGCACGCTATAAGCACCAGCATGCGGCATCACGCGGGTATAAGTGTCGCCGGAGGAGACACGCACTCGGGAGCACGCGATCGAAGAGTCACGCTCGCTGCGTCGTGAACCGGGGCCACACAGGCGGGTTGCGTGGCTTGAATCGGGATTCGCATATCTTCCGCCGACGTGCGCGCGACTCGTGTCGACCCGACGAAGCTTCCGCCGTGTATTTCCTTCTTACCACCACCACCACCACAATCCCCGTTCTCCCGCAGCTTCTCTCGTACCTCTCCGTGCCGGAAAATATGTCCGTGGCTGTCCACAGGTATATAACCCCATCAGCTCTGCAGGCCTGCACGCTCTATTGTGGCGAGCTCCATTTCCGGGGGACAGAGTGAACTTTCCTATATGTATGTACGCATAGTGCACAATATAGTTCTTTTTTTTTTTCTTAAGAATTCATCCTCACCTATATCACCCTCATCAGGAGTACCTTGATAGGCTGATCATCAGACTATATGAGTAACCACTATTTTGTTTTAAAACAATGCAGGAGTTTAAAGCGGCTAAACAAAGTTTAACGTACTGAAGCATTAGTTTGGCATAGTTTATCTTGGTAGATGGTAAATATCTATGGATTTGTCGCCGTCTTCTCGTAGTCGCCTGCCACATTAACACGCACGAACGCTCAACTTGCAGCCACTTTAGACACTTCTGAGGAGGACTACGATGTTTGTTGCCTAAGTGGCCACGAGGGACATAGGTACAAAGTCCCGCTTTAAGTGCTCCGCACAGACGCGTCTGCGTGTCTCTAGGGACTGCGTATGCAGATAGGGATCCAAGGATCCTGGAAAGCGGCATTCAGATCCCTAGCAGACGATGGCGACTTGGGACGATTTTGCGACGCATGTATAGACACCATGATATTGTTGTAGATGTCATTAAAGTCGTCAAACCTTGCCCTTTGCGTCACAGGCTTAAAATATAAGTAAGCGCTCTTTTCGCCAAATACATTATCATTTCTTTTTTTTTTTTTTTTTCTCAACGCTTCAGACTGGTTCACAACTCGGATATGTACGACTAAGAAGTCCGAACTATGCCTTGTACGCAGTTTATAAAGAGCAATTCCTTAATGCTTTCTGTTGAACAAAATGAAGCACGAGTACCCAGAAAGAGCACGCCAGCACGTGTCGCCATAATGAGCCATTCCGATCATGCGGGAACGGCTTGATCGAAACGTGGGGCCACGTGCCATCAAGACAGCGGTATATAAATAGACAGGCCGCATATACCCACTGTAAACGAAATAACGAGAAGCATTACATTCCTATGCATACGAAACATCGGACACATAACAGGAAGCCCTAGGACGCTTGCACAGTGTGCGCGTGTTTTCCCTTTGAGCACCAGAAAGAACCCGTACAGCAGAAGCCTCACAAACACATCCGAAACGGATCGGCGCCGGCTCAGACCCTGTCACAAAAGGCCATTCTGTAAAGCGCGACCGAATGTTGTTCCAAAAAGACTCCATGTAGGGCATCGCGCTAGAGAAGGGAACCTTCTATTCAACGCTCCCTCACATGTTTTGACCGGCGCTGCGGGTATTAAAAGAATACTCAAAACGCGATTCACTATGTCTATTCAAGTACAGCTTCAGATAGGAGCACAAAAGGAACAGCGGAAGCCTGTCGGGGGAGGCTAAACTAAACACAAGCGCCCGCTGCGTCCTATCGGTCGACACGGAGTCCCGCACAAGTTGGAGCGCTCAAATAGATGAGACCCACCCGTAAACTCTGAGGCACGCATTTGTCTAGCAAGGGTTCTCTTTTAAAGCACGCACGATGGCCGGAGAAAACCAGAAGAATCACGGCGCACTGGTGTCTTCTTGATTGCACGGAACTTTGCATTTGGGACCTACAATTAAATATATCGGTGGATTATATGCGCTGTGAGATTGCCGCCGCTTAGTCAATTCAGAACGGCAGCATATGGAGTGTCCCATCCAAATAAAAAAAAAAATGAAAATACGCGCCATTCAAAGACTAAAAGCAAAAGCTGCAATGGTACGCCCCTGTGTGGCATGACATTCACCAGACGCTTTCCATAACGTCCACGAAATAAGAAGCGCATAATAAACTGTATAAAGAACGGCTGGGACGTACAAGCTTGGCACAAAACGTCACTGTCAGTCACGAGCACAGGACGCGATTTTGACAGCTTCGTCGTCCAGTGCTGGTCCCGTCATGCACGACGACGTTTCTCCCACCTTGAAACGAAAGAAGCGAGAAATGAAACGTAGCTTGAGGGCCCTCAGAGGGACTGAGTGGTTGAGGACATGGTCGGCGCATGGGGCACAAGACGGCGTCGTTTTAAGCGAAAATAAGGAGAAACGAAAGGGAAGAGGAGGATGGGTGAAGCTGTCGGGCGCGTGGCAAAATGGGAAACTAAACAAACGCTCAGAAAACTCGAAAAGGGGCCTACATTCCCCTCTGTCCCGCAGCTCCCTCCTACGCAATGCGACATTCGTCGGCGAAGCATGAACAAAGTTTGCCCCTCCGTCTAGAAGTGGAGCCCGGGAGACGAGTGCCGGGGCTTAAAAACCTCTCTACAGAGCGAACGGACGGGCAGCAGGACGCCCTCCTCACAACGATAAAGAGAACAGAAAAAAAAAAAAGGAGAAAGGAAGCCGGAGGAAAAGAGAGGAGGAGGCTACTCTTTCAAGTGTCGTTCCCCCTTAACAAAACCATCTGCCTCAACATCAGTAGCGAAGGCGGTAAGGCGATGGAAAGGAGGGAGGAATCGCTCAGCTGCGTGCCAGGGCATTCTTCACTTTCTGCGCGAGAGGGCCCTTCATATTTCTTGAATGCGCAGCCCTCGGCGTTTTTTCTGCCGCCGCGGAAGGCTAGGGAACTAGGGTACGACGCTGTGCTGGCGGTGATTAGCCGCTCCTTCTGCAAGAGTTGGCTTGCCTGCCTGCTCGAGCTACGTCGTCCTAACTTGTCTCGCTCTATTTTAATGTGCCCGGCAGCACTCAAACATCTCGACCCTTCCTTTGCTGGCCTCTGCTCTTTCTGTGGAGAGGTGGCTGACACCTTTCACATGGTCTGGGAACGCCAGTTAAATCCTTCTCGTTCCCCTTCCCCTACCAGAGAGGACTGGGAGGCGGCCCTGCTCGGCTGCCTGGATCTAACGGCACAACAAGCAGTGGTCCAGCGAGCTCGTGTGGCGGCCCAGACCAATGCAGTCCCGGAATAAGGGACTCCACCTAGTAATTTAGGGGGAGCGGCCCACTAGGGGTGGCTCTCCAAGCATCCTTTCATTTTGTAATAAATGCTTTCCACCACCACCACCCGCGCGGCATAGGTGTATATAGGAGAACTCCGTTCGCCTCCCCACTTATACGCGACGTTGACCGACGTTGCCTCGAAACGATCTACGTAACCTTATTTACTCTGCGTTCCTCTCGCCACTTCTGTCCTCTCAAGACTTCCTTCCTCGTAGGGAAACGCAACAAGCATTTTTCGGGCTCACAGGCGAGCCCGGGTCGAGGAGCGGTAGACTCGCAAGGGAATCCTTCTAGCGCGAGAGGAGTTCGCTTTGGCTGGCCCAAATATGTATATACGGGGTGGTCTCCGCGAACTCTCGATTCCGGGAAGAGAAAGGAGTTTCAGCTCTTCTTATTTATCTCTGTGCGTTCGCCAGCAAGCCGCCCGTTTTCCTGTGCCCAGTCATGCCAGAAACAAGTTTCAGAATAAAATAGCGTCCCACCTCAGATCTTTCGCCGGTATAGCAGCCAAGTCACATCTGCGCACACTGCAAATGGTTGGTTTTTTCTTCTTAATTCGAGCGTCGAAGAATGGAGGAACCTTCTTGGAGAGCTTAAACGAGTAGCGATCGAAAACAGACGTGCAGAAGTTGTAACAGCTGTAGCGTCATTAACCCGTCTTGAGACGAAGTTCGGCGAGGTTTAGCGAGTGTTCACTGAGTGACACTTCTCAAAGGGAAATTAATTGCGCGAGTCATTCAAAACTCATATCTTTTTCCGCTTTTGATTGGAGTAACGCGGACAAACTCAGCTGCAGCTTTGGTCAGCAACAATATTATTCTGGTCGTGTGCCCGCAATAGTGCTGCAACTTACGACAAAGGATGCTGGGCCTCCATCGATCTCTTTGTAACCCCTAACACTTCTCTCGTCAAAAATACTGTTTCCATGGCGACTTTGCTGCAAACGAAAGGTTATTCTTCCCGACATAAACGCAGATTATCGGCAAAGGTATCCTCCTGATGGACATGTAGGTAACGGGTTCACTGGCGTCTGGCAACCAACCCCATTCTCAAGATGACGAAAAGACTGACACGATGAAATAAGAAATGCGGGGAGGGTAAAGAAAGTGTCACCCGCATTGAACAAAGAGACCCGTTCGCGATTTATAAAAATATCGGTAAGTCGCCCTCCTCTACTTTGCTTAATGATATTGCTTTCATCTGCGCTTACGAAACTGACCCCCAGCGAACCGCTCCGCTACGCCGTCGATGTCTTCTCGTCATATACGAAAAGAAAAACGCAGGCATTCCGTTCCTTTCTCAGCTTTCACGAAAAGCGAAACGGGTGCGCAAAACGATCGTGCGTTACTGGGACACAACGGAGATGCTGTGGCCGGCAGTGTAATGGTCTCCCTCCTCCCTCCCCCCATATTGCTGCCGGAGATCCGATGCAAACTAGAACAGACGGAGAAGACATCGGGGACCCCGTCCGACGTGTCGTTAGGTTGATGGCTGCAGGGTGTAGGGGACGCGGCGCGTCCCCTACATCCTATTTTGGCAGGCCGCAGGCCCGGGATTGGGACCGTGTAATCTGTTTTGCATAATAGGGAAGAGAAGGCAATTTGTGCAAGATATTAGCCGGGTGGTCATGGTGACGGCGGAGGTTTGCAGAGCGAGCAAAGTAAACACAAACACGGCTTTTGCGTGCTTTCGGTAATCTCCTTTCGCTCCTTTGTTTGTTCTTTGCGGAAGCGTATATATAAGAGCATTCTCTTTCCGTTTACGCGGTTGGGCTCGCTAAAGCGATGCCTTTTATCGCATAAAAAAAAAAAAAAAAAAACAAAGAATGTCAGGAGCTGAAATAGATAACATAAGACGTGCTTTTGCGTTTTTAGCCTCACGTTTTACTAAAACAAAGTTCCTATGGGGCTTTAACATTGCACAACCGAAAATCAAAGAGATTGGCAAGCATTAATTACGTAAAAGGAAGCATGAAAGTAAGAGAATCGAAGAAATATGGCCGCATTCATCGCGCTGCTCTTCGATAACGTTAAGCAGATTATTTGCGGCATGCCTGAATCACGCAATCAATCGATTGAGCATATTGAGAACGCATCAGCCCATAAACAAGTTAGTGCAAGCATTTAGCGCAAAATAATGTAGAAAAAAAAAAGAGAGTTAGTGGTATTGTTAAGAGCGCAGTTGTACTGATATTGCCATGCGGTCTCACAATATAAACCAACAAGCAAAAAATATATATATACACGAACTTTATGATTAGTGTTTATTTGAGAATTTGAGATAAAAATGGCGCTGCAGGCCTGCCGTTCATGTATGCAGGCGAAAATGGAAAAAGACAAAACATTATCTTTCGCCGTTAAGCCCTTGGATTGAGGATGAATATACATGCCGAGTCGGCGATGGAGGTGCATGGACAGTGCTACAAACAAAAAAAGAAAAAAAAATAACAGCAAAAGTGACCATTCATTTGTTTCAGAGATATATAGCTTGCAAAACAAAGAGCGGCCCTTTAACGTTTCAGCGATCAATACGCTGCATCTCTCAAATGAGCCAAGAGACAAAAAAACATTTCATCACAAGCGATCTTGTTCTGAGGGCTTTTAAAATCTATCGTGTACGGCATGCTCTGCGAAGAAGCCTTTACCTTAACGTGCTGCTATAGCATTTGTTTATTACAGGCTCAAGGGAGGAGAGTAAACACTGCACATATATAGTAGCTCTCAGCGCAGGTCTTTAGATGCAGTTGCGAGATATCAGCAAAAGCTCTATAACGATCGCGCTAATAGCGCTTTGCTGCGTCTTTTGCCGTAGTGATGAAACTTCTCCAAGTGAAGCACTCAAAATGCACAGCGATCGCCATCCGATTATCGTAACGGCTAGTGTCACGCAATGAATAAAAGACAGACAGACCGAGAAGTAACTCCATTAAAAGGAATGCAGCATCACATGCATCTGGTTATTTATCCATCGATTGGGTTCAGATATTCTCTTATATGGCTATGTCTGTGTTTCAGACGAAAAAGAAAGTTAGCTGCCTCCCGAGTTGCTGAACTCATTAAGAGCGAGAACTGAATCATTAAATTTGTTGCAGACTATACGGATTAGCAGCACACTCGCGTGCGGCCCGTTGCTAAACTTCAAATTGATTTTTTTTTTTCGCTTGCCCTGCCCTACACGCGAGACTATAGAATGAGAAGTCTAGTGGGTTAAACATCGGAGTGTGCTGCTTTCAGCAATTAAAATAGAAGTTTATACTAGACAGAGCCACTATGCCTGCCGCATCAGACCAACTTTCGTCGCCGATCCGAAACAAAAAGAAAAAGTGCAATAAACAACCAGATTAAGGACGGGGGATATGCACGCGAGGCCGTTTAAAGACGTCACGCGTTGATTTTTTCAGAGAAGATGGAGCTGGGAAACAACAATCCTCGGATAATTATACGGGTACAAAAGTTCACAGCGTCGACAGGCTGTGAGAATGAACGTAAAAATATAAATACATGGAACAGTTTGCTTAATTGCCCCGTCAACAAGCGCGCGCATGCTGTTGACACTACGACTAAGGGCCGCACTGTTTTTTCCGCGATGTGCGGCGTTCACGTGATATTGGCATATTTCATTTAAATACGTTCATTAAACTCAGTTCACTACATACACAGGAAGCTATTGTGCCATGTACATTCTCTATTCAGCATCTGATTACCGATACTTTTTAACTTTCTGGACTGCTCTTCCACACTAGTTAGCCTCGGCTCCCCGCCACCTTTTTAATTACAGTATAATATTCGGATCTATCAATTGCACTCGGAATCGCCGTAGTTTTATCACTTGTGCCGATTTCTGGTGCATAGCACAAATCCACAATCCACGAAAAGACAAGCCGCAGTGATTGATGCTCATTCTAGTCATCCACTTGGGGTCAGTTTGTTGTCAGCCGTTTCCACCCAAACAGGCAGATGAATTTTTTTTAAAATATCGATAAGCTGTACAGCGACACACTATGCACGATGCACGATGATAATATCAATAGTATCAGCCTGCTTTCGGCATCTGACAGGCCTCCTAATAACTTTTGCGCAAATTTCAACTCACCTTCAACAATTCATTTTCTCATGTTTTCTGATAAATGTTGTAAAAATAGCAAGATATTTGTTGGATGAAAAACTGTTTACCGTTCGCGGGCCCAGTTAAGTTTGCGGGCTTCGCACTGAAGCGAGATTCCGAAGGGGCCGCCAAGGTCAAGGGGCAGCTTGACGCGGGCAGATTTATGACGGTCGCGCGGGCGACCGCTTCTCGGAAGTGAGCCCAGAACACATGGCAGCGGGCGACGCCACCGGCTCTCTCCGTCCCGTGCCGCGAGGGAGGCAGAGCAGTGCAGTTAGAGCGCACAGCATAAGCGCAGTGGTTTGCGGGTTCGGCGCTAACTGCAGTGTCTCCCGAGTCGAGTGGAGAGGGCGCGGAGGCCATAAATCCCGAAACGCGGCGTAACACAGGCCTGGGGAGAGCGCGCTGTTGACATGTCTTCCCGGGAAGACGCCTGTGTGTCCCTGTGAA
>JAJIZL010020090.1:723269-742887 GCA_023969395.1 Amblyomma maculatum | reverse complement strand
TATATGTATGTATGTATGTATGTATGTATGTATGTATGTATGTATGTATGTATGTATGTATGTATGTATGTATGTATGTATGTATGTATGTATGTATGTATGTATGTATGTATGTATGTATGCATAAATAAATAAATAAATAAATAAATAAATAAATAAATAAATAAATAAATAAATAAATAAATAAATAAATAAATAAATAAATAAAAATAAATCGATAAATAAATAAATAAACCGTAGTTTCTTTTTTTTAAGTTTTCTTTTTCCATTAATCTCACTTGTTCTTAACCACAGTCGACTTCATTACGCTGCTGAGTAGATTAACCTGCTCTCGTTTCTTTACTGCTCATATTCTGCTCAAACTATTGCTCTTTAATGCTGACAGCCTATTTTTTCCGTCAACCCCCTTGCCAATTATTCGAAGTTTGATATACGTCTAACACATAAATACTACTTTTTGCCAGTGTGTGTTGAAAAGCTTGTACTAAATATGGTTTGCCAGATATTTTTGTATTGTCCGTCTGATATATATTTTTGTCATCGTGTTATGAGGGCTTAACACGTTGTTTTATTTTTCTTGTTTTGTTTGTTTTTTTTTGGTTCGTCGGTTGCAGTCTAGGAGATATTTCCTACAATATTTGTTTCAAAGTCTGGTTTTTGGATGGGAAGAACGGTAAACTGAGACTTCAAGCTTATTAAGATGATTTATATATCGAAGTCACCCCAGTGAAAATAACAGGGAAAACAACAGGGGAAAATAACAGGGAAAAGGAAGGCAAAACACTTTATTATGTCTGACATCGTTTCGGGTTCGCAACACGAATCTGGCAAAGGTAACCAGCAATTATAAATTCTACATCCCAGAAACTCTTCAGCACTGTTCCGCTGTTCACAAGACGCCCTGCAAAATAGCGATAATATATGACATCTTTAAATGCACGAATGGCAGTGTCTACATCGCGATCTCCTAAAGCATTCGACAAAATCCTTCCATCCTCGGTTATTGCGTCTTATTATTTCCGTCGCTTAATCATCATTCAGTCAGCTGTGGTGGCGTCGTTTTATTTTATATATTATAGAAAAACCAAATGTCTTCCGTTTGCAATAGAAATAAGCCGGAGCCGACAATTTTGATGGTTTAAATGGAACAGATCAGATATCGCCACTTTTTTGAGTCACCGTAGGTCCACCAGTAATCTCTATCTAACTGGCTGTCGCGGCACGAGGCATGACTGGTGTGGGGAAAAATCCACCGCACACTCGGAATGACTGAAAGACATCCTCTTTAACTACCCTCCCATCCACTCTCGTCTTACCGTTCGTGTATCTGTAAACTCACCGCAGGTCAAAGATCGCCGCCTTACTTCGAAGTGTCACCATTTTAAGCGGCCGCATATTTTCTATTCGTCCTCAACTTCATCAGTAGAAATATGCGCACAGCAGGATGTATTACGCTCTGGCGCCGCTGCAGCCAATGCTTTATGTGAATTACAATGTTAAATTAATTCCTACAGTAGCAGGCATATTTCTCTTCTTCGGTCTGCAAAATTAGCAAATTAGTCTGAAATAAATTAAATA
Organism: Amblyomma maculatum; assembly: GCA_023969395.1. Classification (NCBI taxonomy): domain Eukaryota; kingdom Metazoa; phylum Arthropoda; class Arachnida; order Ixodida; family Ixodidae; genus Amblyomma; species Amblyomma maculatum. Next base: position 741,309 of record JAJIZL010020090.1, on the reverse strand, counting down.
CGACTAAAGAAACTCTAACAAAAGGAAAATTATATTCGTTTTTAGCTTTCTCGTTTCTTTTTCTTCCACTTTGTATTTAAGAGCTGATACAGCACATAATGTTCAGAAAAAAAGTTAATTTTATGCTCCGACGCAGTCTCGGCTATTACGTAGAACATATACATCTGGCGTATACATTCAGGATTATAGTCATTTAGAAGATTGGAGCGTAAGTAGAAGCGACGTTTTACTATCTTGGTTTGGATTAATCAGTAACATAAATAAAGCCTAGAAATGCCTGTTTTCTCATTTCCTTTGCTTCAAGTCCTTTCAATGGCTAGTACAAGGGGCTACCCAGAGCACTAAAACACCACTCGCGCTTTAAAACAAGTGGTCTTCCTTTTCCCCATTCCCATTGCACACACGACGGTGACCGTGACCACGCTAACGCCAGTCGACATGCTGCTGCCTGTCATCTCCAGTTTTACCTAGGCACTTTGTTATAGCGCTCTTTTTGAGGTGAGTAAATTGTACGATTTCCACCTCCCGTTAAACATGAGGCTGTGCGCATCTAATCACTAAGGCTTTGCGACGTGTCCACTCTTGCGACATTAAACTCATCCTTTCTCAGCGTTACGAGCAATTTGCGTCGTTGGAATGAAAGGTTTCAAAGGCCTTTTGAGTTTGAAGCTATCAAAGCTTTGTGCAGACCCCCGAGTCTTTTCAATTCAATTCAATTCAATTCAATTCAATTTTATTATATCCGTTTAGTACATTCCAGCTTATACATATAGAAGGAGGTCCCAGAGTCAGTGACTGTATTGGGACCTCCGATAAATGACAGATAACGATTGATATACAAGACAGCAATACTTCACAGTAAGATAAATTGAACGTAGACAATAAATGAGTTCATAATAAAAATAACATTGTTTTGCAACAAAAAACACACTGAGCAAGCAAGTTAAACACCAAAATCAAACAGTAATAAAATACGGTAAAATACCGCTTCAACGAACGTCACTTCAACGAACTATTCAGTTGTACGTACTTTTTTCAAATCCCCCTCCAAATCGCCATTGAATCCAATGCAAACGCTCTTCAGTTTAACGAAATTCAGTGCAGTGCGCATTTCAGTTTTACGAACGTATTCCGCGGCGCCACGTCTCAAAGGTCACACTGATCGCTTCAACGAGTATAACACGCCCCTTTTTACTGCATATTTTTATTCCGAGAACGGCGCGGCCATGCTTTAACAAAATAGGCTATGTAGATAGGCTCGTAGCCAGCAAAAGCCATAGCCGCAGCTACAGCCTTAGCTCTACTAGCCCTACTGTGAATAGGCTGCGCGTGCTTCGTACTAATAATGAGTGCCAAAAGAAAACGCTTGTCTCTTGACGAAAAACAAGAAGTTTTACGTCGACTGGACTTTGGGAGCGTCAAGTCGACGTTGCGAAAGCTTTTGAAAGTTCCAGCGTCATCGCTGTCTACCATCAAGAGCCCGCGCCAAGCGATCGCGGCCGCATCGGAAAGCGACTGTGCGCTGGGTATTTTAGCAAAGTCGATGACGCTGTCGCCACATGGCTCAAGGATTTAAGGTCCAGGAACATTCCAGTTTCTGGACCCATGATACAAGAGAAGGAATTCGCAGCGCTTTTCAGTGTTACCGGCTTTGAAGCAAGCAGTGGATGGCTGCATCGCTTTCGGGCGCGCTACGGAATCGGTTGGAAGCAAGCCTCCGGTGAAGCAAGGAGCGCGGACAACACTGCTGCAAGCACGTGGCGTGAAGAAAAATTGCGCGACGTCATCAGCGCCTACAGCCCGGACGACGTATACAACGCCGACGAGACTGGTGTATTTTACCAGCTGCTTCCGGACAAAACCATGTGCTTCAAAGACGACGCGTGCAAAGGTGGCAAACACTCAAAAGTGAGAATTACAGCATTGTTTTGCTGCAACGCATCGGGCACCCACAAGATGAAGCCCTTAATCATCGGTCGATACGCCCGCCCAAGGTGCTTTAAAGGGCTTGCATCGCTGCCTTGTGATTACGCCCATAATTCAAAGGCCTGGATGTCGCGCGACCTGTTTACGAAGTGGATAGTGGGCGTGAACAATGAAATGGCCAAAAAGAATCGCAAGATTTTGTTAATTTTGGATAATTGCTCGGCCCACTTAGTCGACACTCGTCTCAGCAACATCCGAGTTGAGTTTCTCCCGCCCAATTGCACATCAATCTTGCAGCCTCTTGATCTTGGCATTATCAAACATGTGAAGGTGCACTACAGGCGTCGGCTTGTGCAGCGCATTCTGATAAATCTCAGAATGCAGAAGCCTGAGCCAATTAATGTGCGACAGGCAGCTGAAATGCTCACAGGTGCTTGGTGGACTGTGAAGCCAACAACGATTGTGAACTGCTGGCAGAAAGCAGGTTTAAACGCTGCAAACTGGGCTGCTGTTGATGCCAGTCCTGAAGAGGAAGAAAATGACAGCGATGAAGGGAGCACTGAACCTGGTGGCTGGAAGGAATTGTCAGAAAGACTGGGTACTGACAGCCTTTTGAGGACTATGCCTGCTGTGACTCCCAGGTTGAGACATGTGCCACGCTGACTACGGAAGACATCGTAGCAAGCGCACTACCTCAGGAGGAGGAGGAAGAAGAATCTACCGAAGGAGCACCAACTGAAGAAAAAATTTCAGCTAAAGAAGCATTGGTGTGCTTGGAGAAAGACCTTTGCTGCCCAGCAGACTGTTGTGCCGGAGAAAGTTCATGACGGCTTGGACATAGTGGCCCAGTTCACAACCGCTGCAGTCTTAAGTGGACAAGTGCAGAAGAAGATTACTGCATTCTTCACAAGGACCTAAGTAGTGAATATCAACTTGCAAATAAATGGGTTGATATCATTCGAACACCCTGTTCTTCCTTTAGCGCAAGATAACAAGCTCCGACATACTTATTTCAATTGAGTGAACTTTCACTTCAACAAAGTTTTTCCCGGGGTCCCTCGAAGTTTGTTCAACTGAAGTTTCACTGTATATGCATAAAAAGGCATGACAGTACAGACTTTGGACCCAGGTTAAACCACATAAAAATACATACCACGTAAAGCTGATAACATAGTCATTATTCAGTATCAGTTTTCTGTTGTTAAAAAGAACTGTTTAACTTCAGAGATTTGACGATGGATGGTAACGCGTTCCAGACCATGATAGCAGAAAAATGAAAAGTTTGTTTCCCATAATTTGTTCCACTCTAAGTAGTAATAAATTTTTGTTTCTTGCGAATCGCGTTTTGTTATCATTTATTAGTGAAATTTGTGGGATAAGTGATACTGGAAGTTCGTCGTTTAGTAACTTGTCGAAGAATGTGCATAGGTTGTATTTAACGAGTTCAGCGACTGTCAGGATTCCATGATTACGAAGTAAATGCTTAGCGCTAGAGTCATTGAAGGTGTAAGTAATTATTCTAAGTGCCCGATTTTGAATCGTTTGTAGAGAAAATAAATGCGTGTTATAAGTGTTTCCCCAGGCTGCGATGGCGTAGGTGATGTGGGAATGTATGAATGCATAATACAAAGACATCAGTGTAGAATGTGAAAAGAAAGCTCGTGCTATGATTAGTATGCGTATGACATATGCTAGTTTAGTTTTGACGTGGGCAATATGCAGATGAAATTTTAAATGTGAATCTAAGTTCACGCCCAAGTAGATGCAGTAATCGCTTGCTGTAATTATATGCTGGCCAATTCGAATACACGGTGATGAATAAAAGGAATAAAAAGGTGAATAAAAGGAAAGAAGTTTTTATAGGATTAATCTGAAGCATATTAGGTTAACACCAGTTTGAAATATGAGCAAGGTCCTTGTTAAGGTTACTAACTACAGTCGATACGAATTTGTCTGAAGTGAAGATTGTAGTATCATCGGCATATAAGACGCATTTTGAAGAAGTCAGGCGGTTAGGCAGGTCATTAATATAGACAAGAAAAAGAAGTGGGCCTAGTATTGAGCCTTGTGGTACGCCTATATTAGTAGTTTTTTCATCGGAATAAATGCCTGAAATACTTACTAGCTGGCTGCGGTCTTTTAAGAAATTTTTAATCAGTTGCAATGGTGGGCCTGTTATTCCTACCGCTTCTAGTTTCATGAAGAGAATTGAGTGGTTAATAGAATCGAATGCTTTAGTGAGGTCTATAAATACTGCACCAGCGCAGTTTCCTGCGTCTATTTCCTTTTTAAGTTTATCTGTTAAATATAAAATTGCTAGGTCAGTAGAGTAGCCTATCCATACTGAAAAGAAGAAAGAACATTACATTTATCGAAATATTTGGTCAAGCGGTTTTCAATTAACTTTTCAATTACTTTGCTGAAAAAGGGGAGTACACAGATTGGTCTATAATTTGTTATCAAGGAGCGGCCACCTTTCTTAAACACCGGAGTGATTCTGCCGTGCTTTAGTTCGTGAGGAAAGATTCCGGTCTTAAATGTGCTATTGATGATATTAGAAAGAACAAGAGATATGGGTTGAGCGATTAGTTTTATATAGCTAGGGTGAACACCATCGAGACCTGCGCTGGTTATTTTTAGAGAGGAAATGATGGAAACAACCTCGTCAGGACTTGTTGGCAATAAGAAAAATTAATAAGGTGGATGATTTGTGCCGAACTCGTAATGGGGTGCTGGCACTGAGTTATGATGCGAGAAGTAATTACAGAAAGCATCAGCAGTTTCTCGAGGGCTAGAATAAACAACATTGTCGTGGGTTACAGTCGTTATTGGCACCTGTTGTGCATCTTTATTTAGGAATGAGTTAATTACTTCCCACTTTTTTTTAGTGTTGCTACCACATTCGATAATTCGCTGTTCAATAAAACGACTTTTAGCGTTCTTTAATTGCATGGATAGGCTATTGCAGAATCTTTTGTAGCGAGCGCGAAGCTTGATATTAAACGTTTTTTTTCTTTTTTTTTTTTTAAAGTTGTCGCGCGTGCGCATTGCCTTTAGGAGTTTATCGGTTAGCCATGGGTTTTGGGGGGACGCAATAACTTTCTTGTATTTACGTCTCTGGGAGTTAGCATGAATGAAAGATATCAAGAGCGTTTAGAAACGCGAAAAGGCTTGTTGTGGGTATATACGGAGTGATCCAACTAACTGTGAATATAAAATATATATATATATATATTTAATATGTGAAATATATGTTCGGTGACACGCTTTGCCACATTTTATGAACAAATCTTGGTTACCGATGACATGACCTTAGCTACTTTCAGCTACATTCATATGTAATCTCATATTCGGTTTGTAATATTACTACATTAGTTATGTGCAGTGACTCTTAGGACAAATATTCTCTTACATCGCTGGTGTCTGGTTGTTTTGCTTGAGCTCTGGCTGAAGTAATCATCAACTGTTAATGAATAAAAGATAATATAATGCTATATTAAGTAGTTCAGTTCAGTTGTTCAGTCCTAACCGACTCTTCGTGACCCTATGGACCATATCACGCCACGCTTTCCGGTCTCTCACTATCTTCCTAACATCACATAACATCACATAACATCATCTGCAGCGCCTCGAGTATGCCATCTAACCATCGCGTTCGCTGCCTACCCCTTCTTCGGTGACCCTCAACCTTTCCCAACATCAAATCTTTCTCCAGCGACTCCTCTCTTCTCATCAGATGACCAAAGTAGCTGAGCTTTAACTTTAGAATTTGACCCTCCAATGAGCAGTCAGGGTTTATGGTCGACAATATTGACTGATTTGATCTTCTGGCAGTAAAACGAACTCTCAAGAGTCTCCGCCAGCATCACAATTCAAACGCGTCAATTCTTTGGTGGTCAGCCTTCTTCACAGTCCAACTCTCGCATCCATACATCACATCTGGAAAAACCATAGCACGAGTTATACGGATCTTGGTTGGCAGACTAATGTCTCTGCTCTTTACTTGACTCTTATAGCGCTGACGAAACACTTCCTGTGGTGTTTCGTCAGCGCTATAAGAGTCAAGATCATGTACCAACTAACCCGTCAAAAAGTCCTGCTGCTCTTTACTAGGCGGTCAAGGCTAGCCATGGCTCTCTTTCTCAGAAGCAGGCGTCTTCTAATTTTATGGCTGCAGTCTCCTTCCGGGGTAATCTTGGAGCCCAAGAAGAGAAAATCTCTCACAGCTTCCACTCCTTCTCCCTTGATGCTCCATTACTTGATAGGGCAAGACGCTATGATCTTTGTCTTTTTAATGTTCAGTTTAAGCCCAAACTTCTCACTCTCCTCTTGTACGCGCATCAGAAGTCTCTTGAGTTCCACTTCACTTTCTGCCTTTAAAGTGGTATCATCCGCATATCTAAGGTTGTTGATACGTTTTCCAGCAATCTTCACTCCAGCTGAAGACTCGTCCAGACCGGCCTTCCTCATGATGCACTCAGCATATAGGTTGAATAGGCAGGGCGACAGTATGCAGCCTTATCTCAGTCCTTTCTCAATCGGAAACCAATCACTAAGAACATGCCCATTTGTGACTGTAGCCTCCTGCCCTTCATACAGGTTCCTGAAGAGACAAATTAGGTGAATTGGAACTCTCATCTCTTGGAGAGCTTGCAACAATCTGCTGTGATATACGCTGTCAAACGCTTTTGCATAATCAATTAGGCAGAAGTAGATAGGTTTCTAGAACTCTCTTGCTTTTTATATTATCCAGCGAAGGTTGGTAATCTGGTTTCTAGTTCCTCTGTCCTTGCGAAACCCAGCTTGCCCGTCCGGAAGCTCTCGATCCACATACTCCTGCAGCCTACCTTGGAGGATTTTCAACATCACCTTGCTAGCATGCGAAATAAGCGCGATGGTGCGGTAGTTGGAACAATCTTTGGCACTGCCTTTCTTCGGAATGGGGATGTAACCTGACCTTCTCCAATCCTGTGGCCACTGCAGTGTTGTCCAAATTTGCTGACATAATGTACACAGAACGTTAACAGCGTCATGGTTGAGGTTTTGAAGCAACTCAGCTGGAATGCCATCAATTCCGCTAGCTTTATTCTTAGCAAGGCTGGCTAAGGCCCATTCAACTTCACTCTTCAGGATGCCCGGCTCGAGACCAGTAATCACAACCGTCTTATGTTGGGTTTGCACATCCGGGCCCTTCTTGTACAGTTCTGTGTATTCCTGTCACCTCTTCTTTATCTCTGAGGCTTCAGTGAGGTCCCTGCCTCGTTTGTTCTTATCACGCCCAGCTTAGCGCAGAAGCTTCCTTTGATATTTTTGATTGTCTTATACAGAGCTCTTGGGGTCCTCAATCGGCTGTTGTCCTCAACTGGTTGGCATTGTATGCTCAGGAAGGCATTCTTATCTCTCCTTGCTATTTTCTGAAAATCCGCATTGAGAACCTTGTATCTTTCTCTTTCCCCCATAGCTTTTGCCATTCTCCTTTCCTCAGCTATTTGCAAAGCCTCTTCAGATAACTAGTTTGCTTTCTTGCATTTCTTTTGCTTTGGAACTACTTTAGTAGCAACTTCTTGTTTTATATCACGAACATCAGTCTACATCTCTTCAGGCCCTCTGTCTTCTAGATCTAACTCTTGAAATCGATTCCTCACTTCCACAGCATATTCTGATGTAATTTGATCCAGATCATACCTGAAAGGCCTAGTTTTCTGCGTTTTCCTCGAGCGAAGCTTAAATTCGGCAACAAGAAGCTGATTATCGGTGCCACAATCAGTCCGAGACCTGGTTTTTACTGCTTGTATAGCGCTTCTCCATCTCTGCCGGCAAAGAATATAATCGATCTGATTCCTGTACAGACCGTGCGGTGAAGTCCATGTGTACAGGCGCCTCTTGTGCTGTTGAAAATGAGTATTCGCTATGGTCAGGTTGTTTTCTTGACAAACCTCTACTAGCCTCTGCCCAGCTTCATTTGGCTCACCAAGACTGAACTTGCCTGTAATTCCGGATATTTCTTCACTCCCCACCATAGCATTGCAGTCTACTATGAGAAAAAGGACGTCTGATGATGGAGTGCGGTCTAAAAGGCATTGCAGCTCAACATAAAATCTCTTAACGTCAGCTTCTTCAGCAGTAGTGGTTGGTGCATAGACTTGGATAACTGTTATGTTGAAAGGGTGACCTTGGATCTGAAGTGAAATCATTCGGTCGTTTTTGGGGTTGTACCCTAGCACTGCTTTGCCCATTCTTCTGTTTACTATGAGAGCGATCTCATCTCTTCTCCTGGATTTGTGCCCACAATAAAAGACATAATGGTCGCCGGAATTAAATTCTCCCATTCCGGTCCACTTGAGCTCGCTAATACCCAAGATATCAATGTTCAATCTGTCCATTTCTCGCTTGACGACATCCAGTTTACCTTGCGTCATAGATCTTACATTCCATGTTGCTATGTGATATATCTCCTTGCAACATCGGACTTTCCGGTCGCTTCCTGACACATCCACAACTGAGCGTCCATTTGGCTTTAGCCCAGCCGCTTCATTCGTCCTGGAGTAGTATAACGTCTTTACTTCGCTACTTTAAGCTGTGTTTTTCTTTTGCTCATTTTATTAGTTCGTTATTTTTAAAGACTTCTTTCTTCTTCCTCCTACGTTTTTTTGTTTCTCACGTTTTTTTTTCGTGCTTCCTAATTTATTTGCTTACCTTATATGTTCTTAGGGTGCATTCAATAGGCATCTGGTGGTCTCCACGTAAGCCATGCGAATGCCTTGAACGCGTCGTCATAGCATCATAGCAGAGGGAGCGCCTTAGTCATAAGCTTTCATCCGCCTGTCTTACGGACCAAGACCGCTCCACCGAGTCCCGACTACGGGCGCTCAACTCCCACGAAACCGTTTCCCTTTTCTTACATCATTCCCGCTGCCCCTTCCCCCCCTTCCTGCCCTTCCTTATCGCTGTTCTCAACAGAGCCGAAAGGCACAAGGTCGCAAGCAGCATGGTCGACCGATTATTTCCGCTTCCTTTCAATCCCTCCAATGATTCGCCCGGAAGGAGCAAACCGATAGGGGGCGTTTGTGTCGTTTTATCTGGAGACATTTCTGGCCTTACCCAGATGAATTTCCGTAGTGTTAGTCTGCTGCATAAGACTACAGGCGTGTCCCTCAATGTTTTCTGCTTCAGTGCAGAATGCTTTGATGTGTAGGTTCGCTATGCTCTTGATCTGCCGCTTCCTGCGAGCGGAATACTGGTCGCCCAAAAAAGAAGTAAGCCATGTGGCTCTGAATCAGTGCAGCGATTTCTAGCTGCCCTTCGTTTGACCGCTTAAAAATGTGCAATGGACCCGTTGGTAAACACAACTTGCATTCTGAAGTACAAATGAGGCTTCACAATGCCATGTAGTAGACTGCAGTTATTGGTAACTCCAGCTTTTGCAGCTGTGTTCACCTGTGGAGGCTTCAGCCGTAGGGAGCGAAAAACCTAGGCAAGTCACGTTAAGTGGACCTAGCGTAATTGACACGAGCAGAATGGGGACTAGTGGGAAACTCAAAATAATAAATGGCTCCTTTTTAAGGCGAAAGCCTCGCTTGGCTCGTGGTGAAAATCTCGCGGGCGAGATCTATCCGCGACATGTGTCCGCGAGATTCCGCGGAATATCGACGGGGCTTTAATTTTCAGAGGAAAACTATCCTCCGCCAGGAATTCAATTCCTACCCCTTCAAACACCAGTCGAGCGCTATAACTGACTACGCCATGCAGTGCTTTTTTAACAAGATATTTAGCACATTGACAAAATGGCACGTGAGAAACATAGCTTCTTTTCCTTGTCTAGGTTTTCTTTCGTCTCCATTGTGCGAGAACGAAGCCTGCACCTTCGTTCTCCAGGAGGAAGTGGGGCGCACGCCATCTGCCGCCAGCTATGAAGACCCAGCGTCGCAACCAACGCGCGCCATTGCCACCGAGCTGAGCTACTTACCTCAAATCCGGCAAGGAAGAAGCCGCTGCCTTGCACTGTGTGATCTTTGGGGCTCTGTCAAATAAAAAATACAGTAAAAGCAGCCCCAAATGATTTCACCTTATCGCTGTTGAGGGGTCTTAAGTACATGAGTAATGTTTTTCAGTTGACGCTACGACAGTTTCCCATCTGCACTGAGGTGTCGGTAGTGCATCATGAAAAATGTCATAAACTGGGATTGTGACCAAACAACACCTGGCATGAGCAACCGAAAATCATTATATTCATTAACTTTTACAATTTTGAACTTACTAAACAGTTCCGTAGTGCCTTCTCAAGCATCTGAGTCTTTTGGTTCAACAGTATGAAGGCTTCCCAAAGAATTGTGCTCTATTTGTGGTAGTCGTAATGTGGACAAAGCTTCAGCGTGTCGCATTACGATGGCTATCTCACCAGTGTGGGTACCAATGCCGGCCTTTTTTTGTATCCTTGTCGCACACTGTCTGATCTTCAACCAAACTCTATAATAAGCCCATGTACTCTGCCAAAAGTCCTGCCGACTGTTGAGTTACATATTTCATCATCATCAGCCTGATTATACCCACTGCAGGGCGAAGGCCTCTCCAATATTTCTCCACTTAACCCGGTTCTGTGCTAGCTGCATCCACTTGACCCCTGCGAACTTTTTAATCTTATCCGCCCACCTAACTTTCTGCCGCCCCCTGCTACGCTTTCCTTCCCTTGGAATCCAGTTTGTTACCCTCAGCGACCATCGGTTATCCTCTCTTCGCACTACATGTCCTGCCCATGTCCATTTCTTCTTCTTAATTTCTACTAGAATGTCGGTAACTTGAGTTATTTCTCTGACCCACTTTGCACGCTTTCTATCTCTTAATGTTACCCCTACCATTTTTCGTTGAATAGCCCTCTGGGTTGTCCTCAACTTAAGTAGAACTCTCTTGGTTAGCCTCCATGTTTCAGCCCCATAGGTGAGTACAGACAAGATGCAACTGTTGTATACTTTCCTCTTAAGCGATACCGGTAAGCTGCTAGTCATAATCTGCGAGTACTTGCCAAATGCGCTCCATCCCAATCTTATTCTTCTTGTTATTTCCTTTTCATGGTCCGGATCTGCGGTTACTACCTGTCCTAAGTAGACATATTCGCCTACTATTTCCAGTATTTCGCTACCTAATGTAAACTGCTGTTCCTTCCCGAGGCTGCTGAACATTACCCTAGTCTTCTGCATATTGATTTTCAAGCCTACCTTTCTACTTTTCCTGTCTAGGTCATCAATCATTATTTGCAGTTCATCCCCCGATTTGCTTAGCAAGGCAATGTCATCGGCAAATCGCAGATTACTGAGGTATTCTCCATCTACCCTTATCCCTAACTGCTCCCATTCCAAGTCTCTAAATACTTCTTCTAAACAAGCTGTGAATAGTACTGGGGAGATTGTGTCTCCTTGCCTAACACCTTTCTTTATGGGAATTTTGTTACTTGCTTTATGCAGAACTATGGTTGCTGTGCAGCCACTATATATATCGTCCAGCACTTTCACGTACGGCTCGTCTACCCCCTGATTTCGCAATGCCTGTATCACCGCCGAGGTTTCAACTGAGTCAAATGCTTTTTCGTAATCAATGAATGCTATGTATAAGGGCTGGTTATATTCCGAGCATTTTTCTATCACCTGATTGATGGTATGGATGAGTACCGTTTCCGAAACCCTGCTTGATCCTTTGCTTGATTGCAGTCTAAGGTTGTCCTGATTCTATCAGTGATTACCTTAGTAAATACCTTATACGTAACAGACAGTAAGCTCATTGGCCTGTAATTTTTCAGGTCCTTAGAGTCCCCTTTCTTGTGAATGAGGATAATGTTTGCATTCTTCCATAGTTCCGGTACCGTCGATGCCACCAGGCACTGCGTATACAGGGTGGCCAGTTTTTCTAGCACGATATCCCCCCCCCGTCCTTCAGCAAATCTGTAGTTATCTGATCCTCTACAGCTGATTTCCCCCTTTTCATAGTTTCTAGTGCTTTCTTGACCTCGTCCTTCGTCATTGGTGGAACGTCTGACTGTTTTTCCCTACCGCCAATCTCATTACGGTCCTGACTACTTTGGCTACTGTAGAAATCTGTATAGAACTCCTCGGCTACTCTGACTATCTTTTCCATATTAGTGATGACGTTGCTCGCCTTGTTCCTTATCGCATACATCTGGTTTTTGCCTATGCCCAATTTCTTCTTTACCGCTTTAAGGCTTCCCCCGTTCTTTACAGCATGCTCAATTTTCTCCGTGTTATACTTCCTTATATCGGCGACCTTGCGCTTATTGATTAGCTTTGATATCTCGGCGAATTCGATCTGGTCTGCTGGATTGGAAGCTTTCATACTCTGGCGTTTCTTAATCAAATCTTTCGTCTCCTTAGACAGCTTACCGGTATCCTCTCTAACTATCCTACCGCCTACTTCTACCGCGCACTCAGTAATGATATCTCTGAAATTATTGTTCCTTGTCTCTACGGTAATGTCGCCATCCTCAGTTAGAGCTGAATACCTATTCTGTAGCGAGATCCTGAACTCTTCTGCCCTCCCCCTAACCGCTGATTCGTTGATGGGTCTCTTTCTTACTAATCTGTTGCGTTCCTTCTTCAGATTTAGGCTAATTCGGGACCTCACCATCCTGTGGTCACTGCATCGCACTTTCCCAATTACCTCGACATCTTGTATAATGGCGGGGGTTGAACACATTATGAAGTCGATTTCATTTTTAGTCTCTCCGTTAGGACTTTTCCATGTCCATTTCCGGTTCTTCCGTTTGTTGAAGAAGGTATTCATGATTCGTAAGTTATTGCGCTCTGCAAACTCAACTAGTAACTCCCCCCTGCTATTCCTAGAACCAATGCCATAGTCACCTACTGCCTTGTCTCCTGCCTGTTTTTTCCCTACCTTGGCATTGAAGTCGCCCATTAGTACAGTATACTGCGTTTTTACTTTTCGCATTGCGGATTCTACATCTTCATAGAAGCTTTCAACTGCCTGGTCATCATAACTACATGTAGGTGCATAGGCCTGTACAACCTTCAGTTTATATGCCTGCAACCCTCTCATTAATACTATAGAATTCATCTATATTACCCGCTATATACTTATTGACAAGGAAACCTACTCCTAGTTGTCGCCTCTCTGGTAAACCTCGATAACACAGTACATGCCCATCCTTCAGGATGGTATATGCCTCATTTGGCCTCCTAACCTCACTAAGCCCTATGACATCCCATTTCATGCCCTCTAGTTCCTCACACAGCACTGCTAAACTAGCTTCACTAGCTAGGGTTCTAGCATTAAACGTTGCCAGGGTCAGTTTCCAATGGCGGCCTGTCCAGCGGAGCCAGGCTTTCTTAGCACCCCCTGCTGCGTCACAGGTCTGACCGCCGCCGTGGTCAGTTGTTCCGCAGCCGCTGGTGACTGAGGGCCGGGGTTTTATGGAGCTTATCATAGGAGGTTGCGGCCAATTACTGCACCAGGGTGGCCAACTCCTGTTCTGGTGAGGGAGTGCGTTGCCGGAGGTGTTCACCGGCATCAGGTCGCACCCCAAACCTGTGTATGCAATTCCATCGACACGCGGATTTTTTTTTTTTTTTTCATCCGGTGGAGAATTGCGCGGCACCGGGATTTGAACCCCGGTCCTCTTGCATGCGAGGCGGATGTTCTACCGCTACGCCACCGCTGCCTAGTCTGCTGCATATTTAATGTAGCCATATTCGTCTCGTGCCGCTAGCAGCATCTGCCTTTCGTTTGGCCAATTTTTTTAGCCATGGAAGTTTATTACTCGCACAACCTTAAACACGGGAATTAACGCAGACATTCGTTCCAGAAATCAGGTGGCATTTTTCGGACCAATTTGAAACAGTGGCTTCACAAAAAAGTCCTGCTATTTTTGAGTCATTTAGAACAGTGATTCAGTAGAAAATGTGGTACACGTTAGTACCACTGACTTGATGGCATCCAAAATCTGGACCTGTATTCCGAATGTGCGTGGATATCGAAGTATCTATCTCACGTAGCCTCGAGTCACCTGATTGGTCGAAATGCTGGAATTGGGTGTCGCCACTACGGAACTGGAAGAGGTGGAAACATCATGTTCCTGCGTTTCCACCAATCAGATGTATCGAGGTCGGGGAGATAGCGACGGCTCAAACTCGGAATACGGGCCCTGGTGTGTGTTTGTACTACTATCTACTTAAAACGCACAAAAATTTCCAAAGAACTGCTTCACGAACTCTTGGCTATAAATTCACAGTTGGAATTTTTCAAAGTTTTCAATGCACATTAAACCTATAGTCCTTCCTGCACTAATTTTGGGCGCACCTGTTTTCGTATGGTCGAACGCTACCTGCAACGCCATCATGTCGTAGATCGCTGAGGATGACGATCATACATAAGAGACTTCAGATCCTTAGATACTCTATCTGATGACTATCAGGTTCTCTATTCTTCTTATTCTTTCTGCATACTTATAGGTCATCACTGCGTTTACTGCGTTTACTTATCAAAGGACGACATTATAAGCATAGAATGAAACCGGGAAATGATTTGAATACTTTTGCTTGCGTGTATTTCTATGGGGGCAAAGCCAATCACCCCTCCCCTCCCCCCCACCCCCCAACCTCCGACCCCTTCGGCCCAGCTTGATGATAGTAGAGCCACCACATCTTGCTTACGTTACAGCTCAGTGTTGGTCTGTATCTAAACACTGCAGTACCGAGCGTACGTGATACCGCTTGAGTCATTTAAATATATCTTTGCCAGGCGATATCTGGCTCATGAATGGAACTACATTCTCTGCTTTAGAATCAATTTGTTTCTAATGGCGACTGAATAAATAAGGACTGCTTTAGATACAAGTAAATTTAGAGGCTCAAGGCTGGGCGCAGTGGTAGTGTATGAGAACCCTTTACAACAGATGGCGTCACTGGAGCGCGCTGCAAGTTCTTCCAAGGACGAGGGTGAATAGTTCGAGTGGTGATGGTGTAGAAGTATTGCCGCACTTACGTTTTTTGATAAAGATGCTGTTCTAAGGAAAGAAGGCCGAGCCTAAATCAGTCTTTGACTATGGGCGCTCTCAAGCCCGTCGTCTAGCGTCTGGCTCACCTAAGTCAAAGTTTAGCGTGCAACTCTGCTTCAAACAAAGCGAAGGCGAGGTCGCTGTTGACGGGGCCATTGTTGGAGCACGTGAACACTCCACGATAGCTAAGCGCAAGTCACGCCATGACAAATTGCACTGCAAAACGTTTTGACAAGGGATGACATTGAATGACAGAGCAATCGAGGGACGCACTTTCACCTTGGCCACTCTACTTGAGCTGATATCATTCTTCTTTGTTTTGAACGCCCGCATCACTTCGATGTTTAGACACTTCCAATTCGACTGGGGGAAACGCTGTAGAATAAATAATAGCAGCTCGCCGCAGAGAAACCCAGTCGGCGCCTTACAGTACACTAAAGAACTACTGCTTGTGAAAAGAAAAGACAAGAAGCAAAAAAAATACAAATAAGGTTCAGCTAAAATATTAAAAGAAGATGTAAGGTAAAACCATCAAAAAGAGGCGGGAGGGCGAGGGGGTTTTTTGGTTAAGGAAACAGTGTAATTGCAGGGCGCCAATGCTCACTCGCAAAATGCTGCGATGAAAGTGTGAAGGGTGATGCTTTCTTTCTGAGCATGAGTGCTCGCGCCTCGCTATTACCCTATTAACCTAACCGATAGGGTCCCTGTATTCTGATGTTCACTATTTTTTCTTACTTAGCAAACGGGAAAGTTTTTTCCGGAATCTTTTTACCGGAACCCTTACCACGATCCAACAAAGGAATAACTCTTGTATTTAGTAATTGCATTATCTCAATGCCAGCCCAGTCGAAGAAAACTACAGAACTGTGTCAAAAATACGACAAATATCCTGTAGTTTTGTCGTAACCATCAGAGTTTTCTGTAGTTCTGTAGTACTTTTCTGCTGTTCTGTAGTTTTTCTGTAGTATATTTCTGTTGTCTGTAGTTCTGTAGCACTTTTTTGTTGTAACTACAGACATTTCTGATGTTACACAGAGTGTTCTGTTGTCACAACAGGTTTCCCGTCAGAAACCACACAGAAATTTTATCGTAACATCAGAAAATTTTCTGTAGGTTTTTCCGACTGGGACAATCTAGTCCTGCGCTCATTTTCCGAGTCAAACGGTTATAAAAAATATAAACACACAAATGCTCGTCAGGCCTTCAACAACACTTCGCCATTCAAATAAATAGAATGTTAAATTGTTCCACTGAAATGGCTAAGTAGCCACAGAGTCTGACAGCTGAGTACAAGGTCACGACGGGTTCGGTACCAGCTGCAGGCGACGTTGTTTTATTGAGGTGGACATAAAAGAACCCGCACAATCCGAGTTTCGCGTACGTTAAAGAGCGTCAGGTATAGTGTAAAATAAAGAGCGACATTCGATTAATTGAGAACTTGAGTCACAGGCTATTGCGAAAACAACTGATAATAGAAAACGTTCAATTACCTTTTGTCCAGCTATTTCATATTTTAAACTTAACTCTGAACAGGAAGCCGAAGTTAAAATTCTTAAGGACATTGGGCTATAAGTGAGATTGTCTCGGGCAGTAATATATAAAGGCTTCTATTCGGCTGAAGGAAAGTATCTCAACACAGAAACTAGTATTGCTTTCTAGTATGTGTGTTCTTTTATTTATTAAGTCACGTGGCTGCGAATGGTAGTATTTGTCATTTTATTGATCGCAATTAAAAGGGTGGCTCTGCCTTTAGCTTGCGAAGTCATGTCCCCTGTTTTTGAACGCTCCCGTTTTAGCTTGCCTATCCCCTCATCTGTTGCCCGCTCTGGGCCTGCCTCTTAGGAACCCCTTATAATGTCCATACCATTACAGTGGTTCATTTTATCTTCATCCATTCCTGTATTTTTTAACGCCTTAAAGCGATTTTCATTGTCTGCATTTATTATGAATGTTATCCTCTGAAAAAGGTATGGCGATGGAAAATTACTGATGCTGCCGAAGGCAGGCTGTTTGTTTTAGAAATGTGCATTTACTGAGCCTATTTTGACTGCATATTCGCTAGATCAGACGATTTACATGGTAACTGCAAATTACTTATTTTTTCAATTAGGCTATGTTACGCTCCTTGGCAAAGAGGCGTGACCTAAGTATTCCTCGAAACGTCTGGGCACAAATATATCGTCCTAACGCATTGCATGTTGCACAGGCCGAAACACAATTATGGACAGGAGAAAGTATAAGGTGGATTTCTTTGCAAAGTAATAATAATAGTGATAATAATTGGTTCGCAGGAAAGGACAGAAGCGGTAACTGTCTCAATTGTTTTCTGTGGACACCTCAACCGCGCCGTAAGAGAAGGGAGGAAGATGGGACTTAAAGGGGAAAGAGAGGAAGAGGAGTCGTAGTGGAGGGCTACGGAGTTATTTCGACCACCTGGGGATCTTGGTTTGGTTTGGTTTGTGGGGCTTAACGTCCCAAAGCGACTCAGGCTATGAGAGACGCCGTAGTGGAGGACTCCGGAAATTTCGATCACCTGGGGTTCTTTAACGTGCACTGACATCGCACAGCACAAGAGCGCCTTGCTTTTCGCCTCCATCGAAAAGCGGCCGCCGAGGCCGGGATTCGATCCCGCGTCCTTGGGAATAATAGTCGAGCGCCGTAACCACTGCGCCACCCCGGCGGTGCTGGGGATCTTCAACGTGCGCTGACATCGCACTGCCAAAAAATGCCTGGCTCTTATTTTTGAAACAATAGCAGAAAACTGCTGGTCCGGTCGCCATATTTGAATAAATGCTCTTGAGCTGATAATCTCCCAAAAGCGTTTCATCTTTACATTTTCTGCTAAGTAATAACATCATTCCGTTCAGCCTTGGCAACACGAAACCCATCCAAACACCAACGTACCATCATCGAACAACGCTGCCTTATTGTTACGATACTTAATCGCTCGGTAACTGCACTTCCAGCTAGCACCTCAACATTTGAGCGATAATTTTCACAGCAAAGTTCAGTTTATCGGTTGACTTCTCGCACTTGAAAAACAAAACAAAACAACAACAACAACAACAACAACAACAACAACAACAACAACAACAA
>JAJIZL010020090.1:673723-695903 GCA_023969395.1 Amblyomma maculatum | reverse complement strand
CATACATACATACATACATACATACATACATACATACATACATACATGCATACATGCATGCATGGATACATGCATACATACATGCATACATGCATACATGCATACATACATACATACATACATACATACATACATACATACATACATACATACATGCATACATACATGCATACATGCATGCATGCATGCATGCATACATACATACATACATACATACATACATACATACATACATACATACATACATACATACATACATACATACATACATACATACATACATACATACATACATACATACATACATACATACGTACGTACGTACGTACGTACATAATTTTATTTCTATTCATAAATACAGATTACATTCTCGTGCCCGCAGAAGCGCAGGAGCGCTTGTGGGCGGGCCACGGCAATCGACGGGCGCGTGCTCCACGCCAAAATAAACAATAATAAACTAACGTTACATCATACAATATAGTACATGGCAAAAACACTTTCACGTAGCATGCTGTGTAGAATTAGTAAACAACCATTTTTGTGCTTCTCGCTTAACTTGAGCAAGAGACGTCAACTGTACAATTTCTTTTGGCAATCTATTAAAGTGATAGGGAACGGAATAGGCACGACA
Organism: Amblyomma maculatum; assembly: GCA_023969395.1. NCBI lineage: Eukaryota > Metazoa > Arthropoda > Arachnida > Ixodida > Ixodidae > Amblyomma > Amblyomma maculatum. The sequence continues at coordinate 695,272 of JAJIZL010020090.1, read as the reverse complement.
CCTTTTTCAGTAATTAGAATGTTTGGCTACGGTAACCAATGGTAGCATGATAAGTGAGACGACAGTGAGCCAGTAGCTCTTCGTTCGTGCTAGCAGTTCATCAAGTTTCATTATTCTTCAAAGAAGAAATGATGCATGCCGGCCAACACCAAAAAAATGGTTTGCCAATTTGTGCAGATGAGTTTGAACAGAAAATCGCTAAGGTGTTTTGTGAAAATTTTCCATGAACACGTTTTTTGACGTTTTTTTAGACTAAAAAAACTAAAAAAGCTACACGCGCCAGAATTTGTCGCTTAGAATTACCTATAGGTGAGGAGGAAGCAAATTACTATAATATATGTGTTTTCATCAGTTGCAATTCAAAACATTAGTTTAGATATTGCTGGGTATTATATAGTGCCAAATGTGTTATATGAACGCGGAGCGCTACCTCCGACCTGATTGGCCTTTTACATGCATTTCCCTGTCGTCAATCCTTAATACCCTTAATCTAATTCTTTCTTCTTCTCCATCCCGCTTGCTACTTTCCTACTTGTCTACACTGCATGTGTAGCGCATTCAGACTCTGCCCACGTCGAGGGCTTTCGTGGGGATCTCTGGCGCCTTGCCTGCGTCGTGTAAGGTTCGGAGGAGCTTGAGGAGTTGCAGAAGAAGTCAAATCCGATGCTCTAACCGCAGATGAGAAACGATCAGACCCTGCAAGCCAGCCTCTGTGAACAGCAGCGACAGCCTGCCTGCCCCGCAGGGAAGAAGGAAGTGTTCCGGAACGCTTGCCGGCGATTGCTACCCTCACCACGCATGTCTCTCGCAAGAGGCAGCGTCATCTGTTTTCCGGGCCTCGAGGAAAGGAAGGACAGAGGGTCAGGAGCAACAAACTGAGAAGGAGAGAGATGCCCGGACAGACATGAAGGCGAGAAACGCTTTATATGGGATGACGTAGAGTGGGAATGAACAGAAAGAGGTAAAAGTGAAGTGATGTGCTTGACCGATCGCCTTTCATCTGTATGCAACATGGAGATTGCTTTTCTCGGCTGGGCCCTGCAGTCACACCTCTTTCGTTTGAAGCGGACTCGGACTGTATTGCTTCTCAGTTGGTTTGCAGATTTAGATTGCAGATCTCCCAGTATCGCCTAGATCATTTCCTAAATTTCCGGAGTTAAAGGGAGGATGACATTAGCTGTCACAATACGAGTCAAGCGGCGCTCTTTAAACGTTGACGAGCCGCACGAATTCCGCTTGGGCTTACTTTGCGTGTCGGCCACAGTGTTCATTTTGCCGCCGTGCGCATGCCTTTACGTGCATTCTTGTATCAGTATTGCTATCATAACACCCTCTCGTCCCATTTTTACAGAGGCGTTTTAGCTCAGCGAATATATACAAAGGGTAAGTTCTTGTCCAAACTGTGTGGGTCGATAACGGATGCAATGACGTCGTTTGGTGTAGGCGAAATGCAACAACACCGGCACACTGAGAATTTGTTTCGTACTAAGAGACTAGACCCGGACGGTCCAAATAAAATTGTACCACTCCTGCCATTTTAAAGTCCGCATAGTTGATCACTATACGCTCTCTTGCTCGTCATCTCGGCCGAGTCGCAGGACGAACGGTAACTTGTCTGTGAAACTTGAAGTAATCGAATTTCGCTTTCAGCTTTCGAGCGAAAGTCAGGCAAAATAACACAAATGAAGAATAAATATAGTATTTTTCCAACAGGGGAGGAAACTATCGGCAGCCTGTCCAGCATCACTCGTAAGTTAACTACTCGTACGTTGTTCTCTACTCAGATCTCAATGCTGAGTCTAATAGATTCAATAACTCACCCTTGCTTTAAATGATTCGATTATTTGTTTTTCTCAATATTGAATACGTTGAGTATTTATTTATTTATTTATTCTCACTTAATGATTCATCGTTTGATTAAACGAGATCGCATTTTTCTCTATATGTTATTATTTCTTCATTTGCCTCGACGATGCTGCTAATTTTTATGCTGAAGGGATAGAGACGATCTCCTAGCGGAAGCGTGGCACAGGCGGCATCGTGTCAATCTACTTGTAATTCAGCGCCCTAAACGCCCGATGGCAAAACCTTTCGAATTAGACTGCTACCGAGCGCTTGCTGGGCAACCAGCTTAACCCAATAGACTCTATTTTAGCATATATACCAAGCGAACAGATAAGAATTCAAACAAATAAACAAATAAAAGGAAGTGAACCAGAGTTCACAAGCCCACTCCTGACTGATGAGGCTCGCACACCCCCTGTAAGCCTGGTCATGGCTATCGCTCAGGGGATCCGGACTTTCAGTGGGGAAATTAATTGGCCATCTAACCCCGAAAGTCAACAGTGATCCGCTGCAGGGAGCATCGGCCGAGTGCGTTGAAAAGGCCTCTTCAAAGCACTCTGGGCCACTAACGGAGAGAAGTTAGACCGAGGCGGCATTGGTAGGATGCCGCCTCCTCCTTCTCTGTCGGTGAGTCTTTCGATAATGTGTGCGCAATAAGTTAAATGGGGAATTAGGTTACCGAGTTAGGGTCGGAAAAAAAGGAAGCGTAGAGCTCGCGTTGGCTAAGTGGTTTGGTTGCTTTTAAAAGTCGCACATTGAAAGGGCACGATGATTTATCGGACGCGATATGCCAAAAAGTGTAAGGTCATTTAGATAGAATGGGCTCGTTTCTCCGATTTATGCGACGTGATACTATAGTACGCCGTCTATCCGTCCCTCAAACTATTCACCCATCCATTGATCGACAACAATTACTGTGTGCGTTTTAACTTCGTAGTCATAGTGGGCTCTCTTAGATGACTGCGAAAAAGTGTTCAGTGCAGTTAGCATAGTTGAGATAAGAAAGGGAGATAAGGAGCCTGTTTTTCTTGTCACACCCAGGACACCAACCCACTTCTCATTAACCGCTTCCGTCTCAGTTTCTGTATTCTGTACTTATATCTTCCTTTTTCCTTTCTTTCTCTTGTTTCTTCTGTGTTTTCCTTTATCTTTATTTATTCCATTTTCCCCCGTTTTTGATAAAGGTCATGAGTAGAAGGACTGCGGCTGTCAGTCTGGTATTTTTCAAACAGTTCTCATCGACCGAGCGTAGCATTGACATGAAGAAAGATGAAAAAGTGCTCGACACCTGATGTGACCTGCGTAACCCCTAGCCCACCCCATCGACATGTCGCATCACCCAACACGCTGGCGTCCTTCCATGAGGGTATAAGGAGGTGACGAATGACCAGCGCAAAGTACAAGTCGTGCAGCCCGGTGCTAATTATTGGTGCCCAGTATCTCTCTACACTGAGCAGGGCATGTAGAACAATGCATGGTGTCGAAGTAAATCTTGTCACGGCCCTCTGTGCGTAAACTGCGGACGCGTCAGAAGTCAGTCATTGCGGCATGCATCTGAAGATGTGTTCAGGATGCATTGGGGTTGAAGAATACATTTCAGAATGGCCAGAATCACGCGAAATCAGCGCCCGGCTCTATACTACAAATACGCGCGTCGTTGTCGATGCTGAGTGGCGAAATGGCCGTCAGTTAGGACCGTTCTAAGATTAAAGTTAGAGCGTAATAGCGCACGTAACTTTGAACGACCCTCCGTTCATTTCAAACCTGTAGAGAAAATGGACGCAGCCTGTTGTCGTCCTTTGCATGATCCAGTTTAGCGACTGTAAAAGTACGCAGTGCACTGCGAGCACCACAAATCCCCCGCGCCACCGCAGGGGTCGCATTTGCATTGGCGTAGCCGTAATGTCCTGCCCGGAAGGAAATATCCGGGTGAAATACACTCATCATCCCTGGAATTGCGGTTTTGCGGAGAAAAGCGACGCTTTCAACGCGATGTTGTACGTGCTTGGGATAAACAATTTTGATCAAATCGCTGAGCCGCACATTAAGCCTTTCATATATGCACGCTAATACCGCATTTCACATTAAAGCCCACATTACAGTCATCGTGAGCAGCATTCGTGGCAGGAAAAGTAGTGTTTTCCTTAGTATTTAGCTTTTCTGGTTTGACTTGATGCCAGGGATTTCATTACGACGGTACTACAGAGAATGGTGGCGCCGCTTTTACAGGGCTTATTGCAATCTAAATGGAGATCGGTCTCAGCCTCATTCAACCAGCTCTTTTTACGTGCAGTTTATGTAAGCGAAGATTAAAGATGAAAACTCAAAGTTCATTCTAGCCAAGGTTTCATACTAAACCTTGAAAATTCTCCGCAACTCACATTTGAAAATTTCTTCAGCAACAAAATGGTATGGCTCCATCTCTTACCCGAATTATGTCTAGTGAGATTTATTCATGAACAAATTTTTGAGGATCATAAGAGGCTGAAGTTATGCGCATCCACTTCTTAAGTACCTGCATTTATGCAAAAGTCTTCTTTTTCGTTTTAAGCTTATAATATCTGTATTTGAGTTCTCAGGACAGCGAAATATACGAGAAATGTATGTGGTGCGTGTTTAGAAGATAAAGGTTTCAATCTTTTAATGCGAAAGCCACGGATGACCTTGAACAGTCGCGAAGAAGAAGAAAATGAAGACGAAAAAAAGAAGAAGAAGAGAACGAAGAAGACAAAGAGGAAGATGAATTCGCTCGGTCACCGGCAGCTAATGCTTATTTTTTTTTTAAATCGATGTTTATTACCTAGACGCACAGTCCGAAATAGCGGTTGTAGTTTACGATAACGTTAAGAGAAAACTGAGCTTTGCCTTCCATTATTTTTTTAAGAACAAGCGTTTTAGAAGTGGAAATGCCTTCAACATGGATGACGCAAAAATTGCGAAAAAAAATTGCAGAGGTGGACTGACGTCTGCGATGATATTCACTAAACAGCCCGACTGCATTTTTCAGTTGGAACTTAACGAAGGCGACGATATGTACTGCAAATAATCAGTGTGTTGCAGTTTTACACGAGACGTCATTGGCTTGCGGTGATTGTACAGCGCTGTCGTGTTTTAGCTAAAGAAGCCGATCTGATGACTCGGTTTCTGGAGTCGACACAATCTGTTCCTTAAGTGTCAGTTCTCGCGGAGAGGCTCTGTCCATACCGCTCAGAAGAAAAGAAATGCTTTCGCACTATAATCATTCCGTCAGTTCAGTCCTCCCGGTACGTGGCACCAGTCCTCGGCTTCCAGTCATCTGCTTTTATTTTGCATAATCGAAGAAATGCAGGGTCTGGCTTATCATTCATTATCTTATTGTAATTAGCTGATTGTTGTTCGCATCCCTAATTGATACCAACAAAAGGGAAAGGTAATAATAAAGGCGCGATGAACATTAAACGTTCAAGACGGAAAGAGAAAAAAGAACATTTGAGGGAATTCGCCTGAAATATTGCCTTGCAGACAACTCACGGGATTGAACAGAATGGTCGTTACTTTTCAGCCAAGTTTTGGCAGAGCTGGTTCTGAACGAAAAAAATAGATTTTATTTATTTAAATGCATATATATAGTAGTTACTAAGGGCCGTGACGGAATAGATAGGATACAGAGGTGAAACACATTCCACTGTGCAAGTGCTTCTTCGTGCAGTGGGGTACACAAAACGGAGATCATATGCATGGGTGGAAGGGGAGGGTGCTATGTTAAATTTACGCAGGTTTTGATTGTAATCCTAGATACTTTATTTTCTGAACAATTGGAAGCAATGCCCTTCTTGAGTGACTACCTCAAGAGGTCTCCTGTCATTTTCAAATAACGTAGCCAAGAAACCGCTTGGCCGTTGCTTTAATAATTGAGGAATAATTTCATGCACAATATCAAACAATTTTTTTCTAATAACACTTTTGCTTTTGTAGGTGAGGCCGCACCTCGTCTGCTCTCTGCAGTAAATACGATGTTTATCTAGTTTTCCTTTTCGACTTATTGCTTGTGTTACCAGCAGCATGCTATTACAGACCCGTTCCTTGGTGGGTTAAAAAGAATATTACCCTGATGGGAGCTTACAATACTTAAAGAAATCTCTTGCGTTCTCCGAGATGAAAATAAACCGGTGTATTTTATAAAGGGTACTAAAATTAATTTAAGAATCGCTCTTTATTCTCTATTCGCTATGTGAATGCACGATGATCAAATAGTTGTATTGTATTTTTCCGTTTCGGCTTCACGTCCTGTGCAATTGTCCCGTCGCGTGACACTCAAACATAGTGGACTGAAGAGTTCTGCTTAGCATTCTCTTATATTCCGTACTTGTGTTAACGTCTGTATCAATATTGCAAGGAGTGAACACTTGCTTTGCAAAACTACTTTTACATGCACCAAACCATGAGTATTTTCGTGTTAAAAAGTTTGAAAAGGCTGATTAGTCACACATATACTAGGATAAAAACATACCACTTGATTTTCAATTGGTTCACTTTTCAAAACATTCTCCTTATGGCCGCTTGTGTAGAGCGACCCGAGTACCCAGTGTCGCGCATACATAATTCCCCGCGCCTTGTCTCGTTTCCTGCCTGTCTACAGAGAGTATTTGCATTAATGTGGAATCTTCACAACTTCGATCTATTCGATGACAAAGGCGGAAATTGAAGACTTTTCTTTACGTTTCTTTTGTGAACGTGGACCATGTTTGCAGATTTGTTGTGCGTTAATCAAAACTTTGCAGTGTAGGCCCAGCTGCCACCAGCAAGCCGCAAGCAGCCGAAGTTGGAAATCACTAGTGATATCGATATCGCTCGTAACTGCTCGCAACCTTTAGGTTTGTTTATACGAACGAAATTTCACGTGACCCGAACCACGGTATATAAAAACAAAACAAAACAAAACGTCTGTTCTAGGTGCGATTGAATACAACTTTGCAGCAAATCATAACTTTGCTGAAGATAAGAGACGCATTTGGTTTAGAAATATTCGAATTAGTTACTATGCAAAACAGGTATTCGGCTTTAATACTTCAGCGCCTGATGCTCTGAAGAGAACGGCAACCATGTTCAATGCGCGTGACGGTCAGGAAAGAAAACGACAACGAAGGTCTCTCTCCGACGATCGGGCGTGCGCTTACAGAAGTGCAACGACTGACCGCAGAACGTTCCATTGACTGTTGACTGCGTAGCGCCCTGTTGAAGGACTCCTATTACACTATATATTTACCCTTAAACAATGTTAGAAACGTACGAAGCGGAGTTAGCAGTCCTACGGCCATGAAAGCAACCACTAAATGACACAGTTTCTCAGTATAGATTTCCCCCTAACTGCGGTTTTTCTTTTTCCTCGGACGAGCCTTGCAAATGTGACAGGGCGAAAAAGATTGCGTACCGTACCGGCTGTGTTATGGTGAAACGAGGCTCTGCGTACTGCTACCACTTCTTATTTCCTGCCCATCGCCATAATTTGAGCAAAACGTCCACACTAATGTTAGCACTATTGAGGTAGTACGATCTGCGTTTTATTCTCACGCTGTCTCAGAAAGTTTCCCTACTGAGCTTCAAAGTTCGGCGCAATGGTTGAAAACTTTATTATATAAAGTTATTAATAGCGTTAGTATGATTAAAACACATCTGTTTGCTCTCAGTAATCCCTATACCATAGAACTCCTACATTAACGCTCATATCTACTTGAAGCAATCTTATTTGTTGGCTCATCGCTAGTGTTCTGATATATAATTAACAGTCCGTTTCTTGCAAAACTTTTACAAAACTTTTATTTGGAATACTTATGTCAGAATGCTGAAATTACAATCGCTAGTACTTTTGCGGAGTCCCGAACCATTTTCATTCCTATAGCAGCTTACACCTGTGATATTAGTTGACCTTTTCTTCACGTTATGTGTGTCTCAATTTGACGCACTACCAGCTTTCTGAAAGCTTATCCTGTGGAACACTAGTTTTCCTAAGCGCAATAGACACCAAGCCCCGTCTCCCGGCTGCCATCAAGAGCGGACCGCGGCATCATCGCTTCCTATGTCGTCGTCACCATGGCAGCGAATGACGTAATGAGCATACGTAAGATTGCTTCCGGGTACAATTTCCGGCCCTGGGTGTTCATTAGCTAATCCAATACGAAAGCACAGTGGGAGAAAAGAAGGAATGGGATCACCTACGCATTTCGACTCCAGGTCTCATGTTCGCTGGCCTCCAATCGGCGCAACGTGACAACTGATGCAAAGGGTGCCGACTTAGTGAGAGGCAGAGGGAAGAAAAATGCCGTCGCTTGCGGCGCAAGGTCTTCCTGCGGCTTCATAGCGCACCAGACGTGAACGAGGCTTCCAACCGAAGGTGGTAACAGACTTCATAATGACATAATTATAACAAAGTTCGCATGGCTATCAACGTGCTTGTTGCTTGGATCTTCTGTATACGCGTCACTCTGATGTGCACTGTCAACCGCGGTGTTAGAAAAATAGTCTGCAACTGTGAACTGGGAGGCAGTTTCAGCTGGTAAGCAGTGGGCCCATTATGCATGGACGAGGTTCTAGCTTCATAGCAGGCGTGTAAGTGATTTGCAGAGGAAGTCTTCGTTGAAAGCTGCATTCTTTTGACAAATGTGTGCCACTGAGAACGAAGAATTACGCTCCGCCACCTAGTAACAATTTGCTTTGGAAAACATAACGTAGAGTATAAATGAAGCGCTTGTGCACATCTGCGCAGAAGAATGGCACTTTCCACGGGGACATTATTATTGGCTGCTGTGTGCCGTCCTTGAGTTTCTCAGTTTAGCTTAATTATCTAGGAATAGGAATATTTAAAATCTTTCTGACATGGGCGTGTCGAAGAAACAGTTTCATCAGGCGAGAAATGAGGTAGACGTACTAGAATAATAACGATTACAGGAATGGGTATTGGGGTCGAGGACATACCATGGAGCCATCTCTTGGTAGCGTCGCGTGACGCAGTAAGTGGGATAGCGCGCATTGAAGTGCTGCTGTGTGATGCTTTCCTAGGCAGTTTAGTTTTGTGCTAATGCTGAGCTTATTTCTTTCACATACACTTCGGTCTAGGCCTGTTGAAGACTATTCGAGGTATTAGACTAACTCTATTTGGCAAGAAGGCATTTCACAGAGATCGTGAGCTGTCGAAGCGTAGACTGGAGAGTTTGAACTACTGCTACGACGTTGCACATCTGCAGTGTTGTTGTCGCTGTTGTTAGAGAAAGTGAACATGTGACAGATCCAGTCAGAAATAAGCAGTCATAAATCTTTGTAATCAATTTGAGAGAATTACGCGCTGCTTTGCTCGGCAATCATATTTATCTGCTACAGGAACGGAGCTCTCAAGTGGTGACATTGTCGGTGCATTTCGCACAGTGCCGGCAGAAGCGGCGCCCTTCGGCTGATCCTTGAATAATGAAAGTTTACAGTGGGGATGGCGTGAATAAATTTTTTAAATTAACTTTGCAAAAGTCTGTTTCAATTCTTGCACACTGACCGCGATCTTTGCCGCTGAAGCCTCGGGGGGTGCTTGTTTTTCCACGTAGATTTGTTGACCCTTATACGTCAGCAGTCATGGTATGCTGCTGAAGTTTCATAACGCAAGTCACAACGCGTACCGCTGTGCGTGGCAGCAGAAACGTTTAGTTTCGGGCATTAATACCTTCACCGATGAGAAATTTAACACCTCCTCACTTTCGGACGAACATTCCTTTCTATGAGTAGGTACTGCTCGGCGAAGAAACCAGCATATCTTCTATCCCGCCAGCAATCAGACTTCACTAGCTTCACAAGTGATAAGCGTAAAAACATAAGCTTTAATTAGCGCCAGTCCTTCGCCCGCAACTCACGGAACGCTCCAACTCCATATAGATGAACTTTTGCTCAATGAAATGCATGTTACACACACAAAAATAATCACTCTCTTCATACTGACAACTTGTTCAACCTAGCTTCTTTCAACTAATTTTTCGGTTAGGAATGGGAGTGTGCGCTGGATTCCATCGTGTCTACACAGCAGCAACGGACCATCAACTCTAATAAACTAAAGCAACAACAGTGATGACGTAAGATGCAAGTGTGCGATGTTGGCACACGTCAAAAAGGAAAGCTGCAGAGAAAACCGCGACATTTATCTTATAAAACGCACAAATTTATTCCAGCGCCTACTTCAGCAGCAGTAAGCGGAGCCACGTGACCCAACTTGCTCCCCCAAGTCGACAGTAGCGCCGCCCACTCCAGGGGTGGAGCTCGCGCCCATTATTGTAGTACCGTTGAGACGTGGACGTCTTGAAGAAACAGTTCGACCAGAAAACGTCCTCGGCATATCAGAATCTTAACTATTTCATGTAACATGCACATGTGTGCAGTGCGGCTATTTCTCCACTGGTGTCAAGCACATATTTCAGTCATGAAATGCCTGCAGCGCTAACAGAGGCCACTTTATCGTATGTTTTATTGCACTAACCAACGTCGAGCCACCCTTTAACTGTTATTTCTGAGCTGATAATTTGAAATACCCGTCGCAGGGACTCATAGGTTGATCTTAAATCTCGTGATCGAATCCCGGTCTCGGCAGCTTAAATTCGATGGAAGCAAAATCTAAAAGCGCGGGGTCGTTCCCGGTTTCAACTTACGTTAAAGAATCCTGACAGGGCTAAAATAAATCCGGAGCTCTTTCCAACGGCGTCACATGTTGCCCATGTAATCCGTAGGGGCGTTAAATCCAACTTATACCATATCATGTCACGCATAGGGTTGTGGTGCCATATCTTACCATAGTATACCTTGTAATGCCGTAGTCTAACATGCGTTAATGTAAGGCGCAGTTTGCATGCATGTAATATCAGGAGTAGTGAAGGGAACATGGGGTGGAACGCCTCATTTCTAAGCCATCAAGGTGCCTCAGTACGAGTAGGCGGTATTGAGAACGCGTGCCTGCCTCCGTACCATACTTATAGTTAATGCAGATGTAGTGGCAAAAACACGACGTATATCATTGCGTGTTTGCTACCATGAATAGCACCCTGATAAGTCATGTTCATGTTAAATATTAGCCATCGCTATGATGTCATGCTTCTTCGCCTCGTTAAAAACAGGGAAAGAAAACCGCCTATTATTCAAAGCATACATATTTGATTCAGAATTTCTTATTGGTTGCGTTTTCCATTCGCGAGGCACCCTTCTAGGAGCGTTAGAGTAATATTAGATAAGGGGAATAAATGATGTATGGACAAAAGGGCCTTAATGAGCCATTAAGTACGTCAGCTTTGTTGAAGGGCTGGCTCGATTAGCAGTCTCAAATGAAGAAAGGAATGAAGGTATTAGATGACCATTAGCATCGAAATAACACCCATCTGGTCTTGGTTGGTCTTCCTTTAAGTTTGCGATTTTCAACGATTGTATACAGGGAAAACAGGGCCATTTAACATGCGTGCCAACCCTTAGGCGACGTCGTCGCATAAGTCAACACTTTTTTGCTTCAGTCACTGCAGCCGCTCAGCCACTTCGTCCGCGAAACTCCGGAAGCTTGTTTATTTTTATCTGCACTTGGCTTCAGTCCCGCTCGTCTACCACTTCCACGCTACTGCTACATCGTACGCCGGTCTGGTGGCTCAGATTTATGGGCGTTGCTTCTGGTCGGCTGTGCAGCCGCCAAACAAGCCAGGGCTGTCGTACTATCGCACCTCTCTACGAACACGCACACAAACGCACACACTGTAGACGTGAGCAGAACGGCCAGTCTGTTATTTGTTTACTGCCCTGTTAGGCGAATGCATTACTCCACATTTATCGAACATCAGCGGCTAGAGCAAAGCAAAAAACAGAGGACGAATTACCCATGGCCGTCAAACTTTTGCACAGGGAGCGAAGACACAACCGCTATGCGGCGTTGTGGTCGCTAGGAAGTTTGCGCCATTTGGTGGTCGAGGCCGTAAACTAATTTGGCGGCAATCGGCAGAGAAACTAGGGCAACAGCTTAACGCAGTAAGCGCAGCTAGATGTAAAGGCTGCCTGTCTGCTTATTGTACACAATGCGGCGGTTGTGACGTCTGCACGAGATCTATCATGGTATACCTCCTATCATGAACATAAGATGGTGCCTCTACCAGCCGAAGCAATGCGGTGCATGACTTTGGGTCACCTTATTAGATTACGCTCTCACGAGAACAGAATCAATTCCTCTTGCTAACGTAACGCGTTTACCTTTTAGTGAGTAGTTCCAGGGGCCTCTGTTCTTGAATGACAAACACATCAACGCTGTCTTGACGCGTTGATATCGTAGGCCTTCTGCACGGTCCCGGAAATAAACAGCATCTGCTAGTTATCGTGGCTAACCTATCTGCATGCGCTGAAGTCATGGACTCTCGGCGCTCATTTAGTTTAGTTTATCACAAGCTGGAAATTGCTAGATGTTGCCTTATAAATACAAATCCAGCGAATGGCATATTGGGTGCTGACAGTCGCCAGTCATTTTTGGAGCCCTGAAAAGCATGCCGTGTACTTGTCGCACGCAAGTACTCTCAGTGAATATGCCAGGTACATAATCTGTGTTATATCTTGAAGGCACAGCCCGCTTTTTTGTTTTTCTTCAGTGGGGCGGGCAGACACCTTACTAATTCTTGAGAATACCGGAGCTTGTTTCTCGAGTTATGTGGTTTTCGAAGTGGAAGTTGGAAGTGACGAAAGCAAACTGATCGCTTTTTCTCGCAGTGTCTCGTATTCAACAACGGCTTGTGAATGGCCCTGCGCAGTGACTGTAAACATCTCGACCGTCACGCACGCAATGCGTAAAGAAGTGGTCAGTCTAGTATTGCCGTATTACAGGACGCGAAAGCCTTTTAAGCCCAATCCCCTGATTCGCGGAAGCCGGCTACAGCTTCGTCGCAGGGAACGGTGCAGCGTGGCAAGGGAGCGGTGTATACCGCATCTTATACTGCATGATGTTCGGGTGTGAAGCTAGGTGGCAGAGTTGTACGTAGAAGATTTGCACCGGAAATTAGTCACAGAAGTTGGCGTGATAGTACAGTATAATATATTATACTGTGTTTTAGTTACTATTGTAAACTATAGTACGTAGCTTAGGATAGTATAGTACACTACAAAATATGACATGTATATGATGGTATAGCCCCCTATAGTAGAGCAGAGTACATTACAAATACAGTAGCGGGCTGTGTTGTAGGATGACCGTGCTGTGGCAGGGCTGATACATACTATATTCACACCGTGGACTATACTTAAAGGTGTCCTGTTTCCTGGCTAGGAGCTGAGGACGCTAGACTGCTGATCCCTAAGAAGCGAGCTTCAACCTGAGCGCAGTAGTCGCGTTGGAGACGAAACTCAAGATGCTGGCGTGATGTGCGATGTCAGTGTTCGTTAAACAAACCCGGGTGTTGAAATTACGCGATGTCGCTTTGATATGCCGAATTTTATAAACCCAGGCTGCAAAAAACACAATGTGTCTGAAATATGTAGGCGGGCAATCGTTTCGTGAATTGTAATTGTTCTTGTTCCTGCAGATCACATGCGTCGTTCAAGAGTGAAGCTGTGTAAGTGTTTAAACAGGCCTATGAGTCTATCTCCGTTTAACCAAATGATCATCATTCATTCATTATGTCCTCGCTATGAGTTAGATAAATATAAATAAATGAAGCCTGACAGCCATTAATTCAGGACCTGTAGTCGTTCCATAGTAAAAGAAATAGTCGACTGTGAGCAGACGTACTCAGGAGTGCGACCAGGCAGGCACGTGACCGCTTGGCGGCACGCCATGCTGGTTGTCAGGGATGGAATTAGCTCCCAATTATGAAAGCACAATGATTGGATAGATTTTGTTGTATTAACATAGTACGGTTCGTGAGCTCTTGAGAAGTGGAAGTGAGCTGGAATGATTTAGCTCTACCAACTTCCACTTGAAGAAGGACATTGCCAAAAGGCCAAATAGCATTACAGCGAATTGGTTTTATATTCGAGAACACGGATATTTTTCACGGTGCACTCTCAAAAGCGGCTGCAGCTCTTAGAGGCAAAATGAGTTAATGAGTTTCGTGCGCTATTTAAAGGAATGCCTGCTCATAATCTAAAAGCCCTACTTCTGAGGACCTACGGGCAGCATTCTCTCCTTAATATGTTGTTGAATACTTTCTTTCGTTCTTTGTTTTACATTTACTTGCACGATTCACAATGAAATCATTATGAATTGAAGATACAATTTGAAAGCACTGCAGAATCTCCGCTGTAGATAACCGAAAGCGTTTGAAGCAGTACTTGCACGATTCACAATGAAATCATTATGAATTGAAGATACAATTTGAAAGCACTGCAGAATCTCCGCTGTAGATAACCGAAAGCGTTTGAAGCAGTTGTTTCAACGCTAGAAGCTTTCTTATTTTTTATTTGTTTAATTTTTTATTATTGGTATTATTTTTGTTTGATTTTTTATGCATTTTTATTCATTCTTACTTTTGTCTTTTTTACGATTTTTTTTAGAGATTATTCGTTCATTTACCTCAATGCCCTTCAGCGTCCGTATGCTAGACAACAAGAATTGTGGACACGTTCGTGCGAAAGCAGTGGTTCGCACGAATGGGCTGCGACATAGGAAGATGGTGGCTCGGTTCCTGGCATTGACACGGTATACTTTTCTTAAGTGTCAGTTCATAAGAACACGCTATGGGGACACGCTTTGGTGATGGGGACTGATGACATGCTCTGATGACGCCACTCGTGAATCAAGGAATACTTTTGCATCAACAGGGCAGAATAATCAGCCAAACCAGCGGCCACTGGTAACGTCTGTTCATATAAAAGCATGAAAACGCTTTATGCCTAGACGTTGGCCTTATGTCCATTCATGTTAAATATAAACCTAACTTCCTGCTCTTACGTTTTGAGTTGACTACCTATTCACTGAGAGCAACACAAATGCTCATATTTGATCAACAATCCACAGAAAAGGAAGAGCAATAAAGTGCGAGCTAAGACCTGAGCCGGAAAATCAATAATTACGAAGTTTTGTCCATTTGAGGCTGCTTGAAAGAAAATAAAGAAGAGATCAATATAATACTGGAACGAGTGGAGAACACCGGTATAGTAGATAACTCAGCCGCAGCAATCGAACGGCAGCCGTAAATGAAACAGAAGGAAAACAGAATTCAAGGGATGGGATTCAATATCCCTACGTGCGGTAATGCGAAAGTACACAGGGGCGTCATGCGTCCTTTATTTGCTTTGGTTGGCTTGTTGCGTGAATTCTTGATTGCATTGTTGGCTATGGCTTGGTTTAGATAGGGCTATTACTAACGTCGCGAGTCATTTGCATTGTCATTAAGGCGTATAGCCTGTTGATCATGACTGGAATTGGTATTGGCTTGTTATGCAGATTTTATATTGCATTCTTGACTATGACTTGGATTCTGGCTATGAATAATGCGGCTAGTCATTATATAATGTCATTAAAGCATTAAAGCTAAGTAGCCATGACTGAATTCGGTATTGGCGTGTCATGTGAATTTTGAATTGAATTTTTGGGTATAACTTGGATTCGGGCTATGACCAAAGTGGCTAATCATTATGCAATGTCATTAAAGCATTATAACCAAGTAATCATGATTCGATTCGGTATTTTGTCTTTTTTTGGCTTGTTATGTGGGTTGTGTTGGGTTGGCTTTGGACCTGTATTTTCGCCACACATTCGACGCGCAGTCACATTACGCGCACGCAAATAATGACCCCAAAAACCTTAAAAGGTAATTTCAATGTTAGCAAGTTAATTAGACAGTCGAAGTGGGTTTGCAACTGGCAGATCAAATAAAGGAATTGTACAAGTTCAAGGAACTTGCTGTGACGCGCTAAAATGAAAATAAAAACAAGACAATGGAGGGTAAGGTTCGATTTCACTGCTGAATGGAAGAGCGCACATATCGGAAGCATAGAGTCCTCATTTTGGCCATCACAGGAAGAGGAAAAAGAAGATCAGTTTTATTTCAGTGCCAAGATGAATTATGCACTTGCTACGGAATTAAGGAGTACTTTTAAAAAGAGGACCGGCATTGAGAACACATAAGAAAGTAAGGGACGTTGCAAATCGAGAGTTAAACAGGAAGACTCATGAAGGAAAGGGGAAGTGACAAAAGAGTTAAAGGTATGCAGGGGGATCTTGGCGGGAGGCGAGGCTCCTTAATGCAGGTGGGTGCACTAAAGTCTTTACGAGCTTGAAGAGTGTCACCATTGAGAGCAACTCCCCCCTCCCCCCCCCCCAAGAAAAAAAAAGAAAGAAGAAAGCCGTGTTGAGAGGTCCGGATGCGCGTGCCTTCGGATGGCAGCACCAAAAACTCCAAAGAGCAGAAATCTCCACAAATGTGAAATTTCTCGCGAAAGGCGTGCACTGATTGTGCCATTCCCCATTACTCCTTTTCAGATGTCGTTGCTGCATTTCGCAGATGTTAAATACTGAAAGGTTACTGGGGTAAGTTATTAGTAAGGTGAAAAGTGTTGTACATAAATAGAAGGTTAGGTTAGCGAATCGATGTCGCAGGGCTCGAGCTACCTCAGTGGTAGCTATCTGCATCACCTTCGCAACTATAGTGAAGAAAAACAGTATACTTTGAAAGGTGCGGCGGTTCCGATTGGTCGTGTTTTTTGATCTTTTGAATATATGAAATTATTGTCTCACAAGTTTCTTTCCTGTGCAGCAGTAAACATTTATGGCACTCTTTGTGCTGATATAATTTCGGGACGATGCGATGCGACTTCGGCTTTACGCCTTTTTTGGACATCCGCTTTTGTTTTTGGACTTTTGCGCTGACGGACCTGGATAAAAAATTAGACTTGGTCATAAATACGTATTCATTCGTGCGACTTGCCGTGAGCCCTTCGTTATTTTCAGCATAAATTCGATTGCGGGCTGGTTATTAAACGCTCTTGTTTTGTGTACAAATTGATCCCTGCATCAAAATTTTCATTCTGATGTACATGCCTTGAGAAATATTATTTCAAATATACAGCGTCTGTAGCTGACGTTCGTATAATCAAATTAAATGAGATGGTACAGTGATGACTAAAAGTTGTTAGTTCAGCCGTCTGATTTATGGTTGGTTTAAACAGTTAGGGGCATGAGGATACTGGGTAATTTAGAACAAGCAAACGATTTTCATTGGACTGCGTTGGTTTACGCCGACTAGTATAGGGTAGTTTGTATACATGTGATCACACGTGACGAGTACGCGTATTGATTACGGTAGCAGCCCTTTACTTCTGTATTGATATGGACGGTTACCGTTGTAAACTTTCCTTATTTTATGTAGTGCGCATACCGTTCAGTTTTGGCGGAGAAGCAGTTAGTTTGGAGCGCCCCGTTGTTACTTATTGACTTGTGGTAAACAGGAGGGGGAGTGCGGTTTGTGGAAGTAATTCAAGCTTGCGAAAAATGGGAAAACACGGCAGCTTCACCGATGGTAGGGAGTACAGTTGAAAGGAGGACACAGAACCATGGAAGAACGACTAAATGAGCAAAGTTAGTTTTGCAGAAAACCATTGTACCAGTCCTCTATGCACCTGATGTGCTCAGGTACTCTTTCCCGCTTCGAAAAGAGGTTGAGTGCGGTAGCCAGGCTGTGATTTCAAAGGTTTCTCTGTAGAGTATCAACGTCAGGTTCCTTTTTTGTAACAAAAGGACAGTCACAGTTATATGAGCCATCAGCCTTGAATATTCTCGTCCACGCATAACGAGCAGCACACTTCGACGCGAATGGCTGTGTTTCAGTTAGTTCAGTTGACGAAATAATGGACAGTTATGTAGGTGCTGAATGTAAAACTCTGGGAACCCTTTGTTTTTCCTAGAAACATTGACTCACGAGTACTAAATTGAAATCAGTTCCGGCTTAGAAAGAGCTGAGGTAGGTGCTGAAGCGGTAAAAAACAGAGAAAAATTAGGCATCTACTGCCAAATTGTAAGGAGAGATTGGCGCCCATATCTCTGTTTAAATGGCCATTTGCCTGCACCGTAGCCGTGACCGAAATGAGTGGGACATTTTCTACAATGACATCTTTACGGAGAGAACGAAATGGTCTTCTTTTATATGATATCTTTTCTTTTTATTTGTTGCAATGCTGCCATGCACCTCTGAACTTTTCAGTGGTTAAGCGTTGTCATGAATCTCTCCAAATAAGATGCTAGTTTGAACACAGAGTTTGTGAGATAATGTGAGGCTAAAGCAACGAGTGAATATAGGCGCACTTCGCAAAAAAAATGGTTGTAAAGCTACATTTTGAGGCAGCCGCGAATGGGCACCAAAAAGCTTATCTTACTATTTTCTCTGTCGAAAGTAAGACTCAATTGAAAACCCTAGATACTATATCACCTCGCCTCGCAATACTAGGGGACAACGAACAATCAATAGTATCATTAGTACGTAGGTGCTTTAAATGTAGAGACATTATTTGTAAGCCGCTTTTTTTAAGCTTCTAATTCATATTCCTGCTCCTCTCATTGAGAGACCCTGATTCCTCCGACTGCGCATTCATCGCCTTAAAATCTCCTCTTCCATGGAAGCAGATAACCAGATAAATTTTTTTCTGCATTACTGTACTCTGAATGTCTACATCTTCTTGAATAAATTTAGGATTTCTCTAACCAGTGTTTGTTTTCTAATTAATCGGGTCCAAATTAATCGACGAACGTCTAAAAACGTAGCTTTTGTGGTATTGCCACGCGATTGCTCATTACCCTTACGCTTTCAGATTGCTGCCGTTCCGAAGACTTAGCTGAATGATTATTTAATTGACCAAAATCTTCTCAGGCAGAATTCCTGTATACACGTATACAAACGAATTAGGCAACACAAATGATATCGCTCCTCAGATCACCTTACTCTGTCAAAATACGGTTTCAAACCGTATCGATTCCTGCAAATATCAAGAAATCATCTGCAGTCGTTCGCAACTCCAGAGAAAAGCGGATTTTCTCTCTCGGATTTTGTCCCTCCACTTGTCGAAATGTTGGCTCGAGCTGCGAACTGTTGAGTATCAGTATGGCTGATAGCGAGTTATGCGCGCCACTCCCACATTTGGGAATCAACTTTGACCGGACCAGGTGTTCTAAATAGAGGTCGGACTGGCACAAAATGGCAGCGCACGAAATCGGCAATTGCGCGAGGGGGTGGAGCCGCGAACGCTCATTGGAATGCGCCGAAACATAACGCCCTTTTCAAGTGTCCTAAACTGCCAGCAGAAAATTGTGCTTTGAGGAGGAGTGGTACTAAGGCTCTTTCTTAAAAATAAAGAAAAGAGTGTGACTCATCCCATCTTCTTATTCCGACGAAACCGGGCCCCATAATAGGCAATATCCAGCACTGACTATAGGAAAGAAAGCCAGTCAACAAAAACTGACAACTGCTCCGGCGACATGAAAAAGCTACAACAGCAAATGCATCATATAGGGCAGCGATCACCAGACCCAGTCAGTGAGCTGAAGGAAACAACAGCAACAGCAACAGCAGCAACAGCAACAGCAGCAGCAGCAACAACAACAGCAAAAACAGCAACAACAGCAACAACAGCAAAAACAGCAACAACAGCAACAACAGCAACAACAGCAACAACAGCAACAACAGCAGCAGCAGCAGCAGCAACAACAGCAACAACAGCAACAGCAAGAACAACAGCAGCAACAGCAGCAGCAACAAGAACAACAACAGAACCCGAAAAAGGAACGATGAGTGGCAGAAAGGGAACAGCATATGAACAAAACAACTCATGCAAATAAAGACGAAAAGAAAGAGGATAATGAGGGAATCGTGATTGCCTTTCACTTGGTTTAAGTAACGCCGAAGCGCGCTCGCGACCGCGTTACTCATCGACCACTTACTACTATTCCCCTGATCCCGTAAGCGATTCAGAGCCTCATGAGAATGGCCTTTTATCACAGTTTGAACGCTTCCGTCGCCGCTATTTTCTTCGTACATCGCTTCTCACTTCTAGTACCTCTTCTAATTATCCTAATTTTAGAATACATAATGCTTTATTGTCGTCGTCTGCATATTTATCCTTGTTATCTGCCTACAACTGCGCTATTGTGCTTCATGTCTTCTTGATTTAAGAACGCACCTACTCGCCTGTGCTTTTCGGTTTCTTAAAATGACTTTTTATTTCATTTTATTTTCCTTTCACGCTCTGCTTATTCAGCTCCGACCAAGCTGGCAGCTCTGTGCCGAACTCGAAAGCTTGACGAGGTTCTCTCACTGTCTAGTGCTCCCACGGAAGCCAGTTTGCGCATGCGTCACCAACGAAGTATTCTCTAGCTCTTTATTCTTTCCTTTCTATTTTCTTTCAAAACTCTCGCCCTCCCGCTCACCGCCACAAACTTCCAAAAGCTCAGCCAAGGCTCAGCCAACGATCCAGCAAAACGCATTTGGCTCTCTTCGGGCGCAGTCGCGGTGCTCGTATCTGCGAGCTCGTCCCTACTGTTGGGCCACGCGCAGGCTCTCTGTCTTTTACACGTGTGTGCGTGCTTTTATTCCTTACTGCTATCGTCGGCACGCTACCCCTGTGCGTAGTCATAAAAGAGAAACCGTGCCTTGCTGGCGGAAAAACAACGCCGAGTAGTGTTTTCCGGAAATTTTCGCTCCGGTTAGGGGAAATGATTCTCACCTGCACCGTTATACCTGAAGGCATTGCGCGTGGATTGTTATCGCTTCTCGTAGGTGTTGCGTCGTCTGCTGAACGGGCCACGGATATTTCTTACAGTTCTCGCTATTGTGTTTTTTTTTTTTTTGCCACAGAATTGTGATCGCAGCTTGGCAACGATATCTTAGTAGACGACTCCTACATCTTGCTTTTTTATCGCCTGATAAGTCGTCATTGCGGCTGAGGCAGCGCAACACGCCTAGAGCGGCCCCCAAGTAAAGGGCCCGCTATAGCAGCCGTCACCAATGCCGTGTGACAACACTCGACGTAACGCTTCGTGTGGCGACTATAGGACAGCGCCGCCTGTTCCTTGATCTAAATGGTATCTGGGGAACGTGCTGCCAGCATCTCCAGCAAGATGTTACGAGCGAGATTTTATTGCCCGTATGAGAAGCGTCGGAAGCTTGAGTCAACTTTCTACAGCCCCCAGCACGAGCCGACCGTTCGTCCTCTTCCCGTTTTCACAATTGTCCCTTTCTTGTCGTCGTCTCAATCGGAGCGTCACAATGTATATATATATATTGTAATGTGATAGTCAGCACTCAGCCATCGACATGCACCAGTGCGTTGTGCGACGAAGACAAAGAAGAAGTACGCTGGGCTCGCCGTTGCAAAGTCCTCTGCTCACAGCTCTCCATCTCAGCGTCAATAAACGCCCTATTACAATTGGTGGAGGTGCTGGGTAAGAAAATGGGTTCGAGGCGTAAAGTGCACTCTTGCCGTCTTGAATTTCGAGAACTGCGAACGGAAAAAGGAGGCAGGGATGACGGGAGGCGGCTTCGGTAGGTGTAAAAATCGCAGTCAAAGGAGTTACCCACTCACAAGACAGTGGTACGAGGGCAGCAGAAAACGGAGGAATGTCGGTGTCATGGGCGACGAGAAGTTTTGCAGTGCGGGGAGGGGTATCACAAAAGGGGGCATCACAGAGGGGGGCCAAGGCAATTTGCGCACGAGCACAGTCAATAACGGCCTGATGAGTCGATAGAAAATCGTATC
>JAJIZL010020090.1:651035-668723 GCA_023969395.1 Amblyomma maculatum | reverse complement strand
TGCTTCATGATTGTCAAACCATGTTAGCGCAGTTTCTTCAAGAAAAAATACCGCATTCGCCACCTTGGTAGTCGCATCCCAGCGGTTGTATTTGCTCACCCGATTGTAGTGGGTGAGCCAGTCATCCACGTCTTCCCCGGGTTTGCCATAGAAGTGCCGGGGTTCCCGATAAGGCTGTGCGGTGGTCGGATGAGCTGCTGGCGTGTGCTGCGTTGAACCATCTGCTTGCGCCATCTCCGTCCGAAGGGGGGGTAGCCCAGCAATTCTTCTGCTCCGGCGAAGTAGGAGAGGTTCCGTGGTGATCTGTACCCCGCACCTCCACCACACTTGTTACGACGTTTATTTACACAGATGGTAGGATACGCTGGAGATTAGCACACTACAGCGGACAGACCCAGCTTCCTCGTCCTCTTCTCCTTATTCCGCCAAACCTCATCTTCCTTCAATAAGGACCGCGGGAAGTGCGTGACAATATATATATATATACATATGCTTGAACTGACAGGTGGCTTAGTCGCGGATGGTTCTTTATGCGTTAGAGTTATGCGTTTCGGATGCTGTGATTGCTCTGACTTCATGAGGCCGCTTGATGACGTCATATATCTTACCTGCTGTTCACCGGTAGATGTGCTATTTTGCTGGCCATCTCGTGTACAGAAAACCGCCTGCTGTTCACTTAATGAGAGAATTAACGTTCTTTCATTGAAACGCTCGGGTGTAGAGAACTCGATGTATGTCAAAGAACACCAGGTGGTCAAAAGTTATTTCAGAGTCACTTCTCACGCTCAGGAAAAACATTCTGGCTCAAATGCTGCACTCTAATTTTGACGGAAATAATTCTTCGGGCTGCGGTTCGGTGTCGGTGTCGAGAGGGCGACCGAGATAGAGGAAGGGAAGCCATCACGCTTATTGACGATCAGTGTGTACCACTGCGTACACAAGAGCACGTTTGGTTGAGGGCGTTGCACACCATTTGCACATTTTCAGCTTTGCTAAGTGTCACTTTCAGGAACCCGAATATAATTCATCGTACACCACTCTCCCCTGTCGCGCATTGTTAACACAGGTCTCGTATAACTTATGATTGCCTGTGTTCTTTATATTTTAAAACTCTGACTCAGTCAAGCTACGTTGCCCATCAGCCTCCAAGACGTCGTTTACCGTGTATTCATGTAATGCGCATTGCTTATTCTTTGTACCGTTAAATAAATTTTCTATTTTTTTTTTGTGCTTGAATGCATCGTTGCCATGAATAGCACGTAAGGATGCATTCACCCAACGTCATTAGAAGCGGCAGCTGGGCGGTTTGCATCGGCAGACGACTTTGAAGCGTCAGCTTTGCTCGAGAGCAAGCTTCTTTTTGCTCATTATGTGCATGGATGTTGCAGCAGGAAAACAGCCAAATAAAATAAAAACGTCACGCGTTAACGCGCGAGCAATACACCCGAATGAAAGCCAGCCACCACCAGCCGTATGATTCTGAAGAGGCGGTCGTTATTACGAAGCCTTCCAGTGCAAAGCAAAGCAGTAATCATTCTTAGCCCTATATATAGACGATTTCTGCAAGCGAAGGAATTAACTACAAGCACAGAAACGAGCACAGAAAAGAAGCACTTTGTTCGCACAGAACGGTTATGAATGAGAAGAATCCTGTCGCGTGGAGTCTCAGTTGTGCAGAACGATAAGTCGAGAAGAGGGAGAAGTTCGAAACCAAACTTTTCAGGTAGAGGGTTTTCTTTCCTGAGGGATGTGAAGTTTGTAAAGTGCAAAAAATAAAGCAACCATGGGACGTTATAAGGGGAAGAATGCCGTGTGAGCGAAAGTATAGGGTAACGAAAGTAGGTTTTATGCGCGGCGAAGTCCGCCGTTCCTAACGCTCCAATTAAACCTGAAACCTGACGGTTAAACCTGCATCTGATATTTTCGAAACATTTCACGATGTGTTGGGCTAATATCAAGCAGCATTAAATTTTTTTCATGAAATGTGACTCGCGCGTCAGAGCGCTTTATTTTAGAGAAAAAAAATTGCTAGGTAAATCAGAGCCTCATCATATTCGGAATATTGAATTGCAACGCTTAAATAGTTGCGAACGGTTGCTGACAACTACGTAACTGTTAAATACATTCCGGCCTGATCTGCCTGCGCAGGCTAGACCCTCAAGAACTAGTCCTGGTTACTGCGTCCACTGTACACTTGGTCAGAAGGATCCAATGGCTATTCTTCGCGAGCGTGTAGTACAGAGTGAAAAATTAGGTGCTAAAATCTGAACTTCGTTTCCAGACGCTTCCCTGTCACAATCTTCTGCAGACTTTCGCTTTCACCCACGGCATTGTGCTCATTCAGCAGACATTTAAAAAGTGCAACCAGGAGATACTGGCTCGAATCTTAAAGAAATTCGGAGGCGCTAATGCATAAGTATATGATGATTTGCCAGTAGGAAGACCAGAAAACGATAACAGATGATATCCCACCGTCAGAATGAGTGCTCAGCCAACACGATGTTATGCCTCAAGTTGATACTGCTCATCTTGTTACTCGCAGTCCTTGCAAGCCATCTCCTTCCTGAATTTCAGCACTAACTGCTCTTGAACCGTTTGCTTGTCAAGATTGACTGCTGCCAGGGGTCGTATGCATCTCAAAGCAGAATAACGGGAATTCCGTGCATGAGCGAATACATTAAACGGCAAATATAAGAAAATTAAAGGAGAGGTAGTAAGAGGGAGAAGGGGATAAGAAATTGGAGGCTCGCGTTCTGGGTCAGTGACGCGTCTATTCCGTGACTTCACGTGTCCTAGTTTGCAAAACGCTATTCCGTCTCAAAGAGACCCGGCGGTTGCTGATGAAGGTGTCGAGAAAGTTTGCTGCTTTTGCCTTTCAAAAAGCTCGCAAAATAGGAGGAAACCATATACCGCATACAACAGACCTTCATCCTCGTACAATTGCTCATTGTGCCACCGGCTTCCCTACCATGCCAATAAAACGGCAGAGAACTCTAATCTGAATCGCCAGTAGTTGACATCTTCCACCTTTCAACGCACTCAGTAAAGTTTGTTTTTCCTCCTCTCCTTTCTCTTACATGATTTGCAGGCGTACTCGTTCACGTTTATGTTCCCACAGTTCTGGCTTTATATATGTTGTCAGCAAAATCTATTCATTTCCCTTTGTAATCCTCAACTTTGGCCGATGCCCCACAACATTTACTCGTTGCTGTATTCATTTTTTTTTCAATTTCTTAGTTGTGTTTCTTATTAGTTTGCCCATCGTACATTTCGTATGGGGGCCATGTTGATCATGACATGTGTTTATAGCATTTCGTTTGGCCTCGCATCTGCTGGCGCTCGCCGATCTGCCGTGCGCCATTACTCTGTGTTCCCGGATCGTGTTCCTGGAACACAAGGCTTGACTCGTGCGCACATCCCAATCTTTACATTCTATGCTTCACACCAGGAAACAACACAGAGACTTGTACCCAGTGCTCCTCAGCCACCCCGCTACATCTATAAAGGTCTAGGTTAAAGTTGCGAATAATTTAACGCGATTGTGTTAAAGGCCCCACTCATCGAAAATCCAGCGCTAGCATTGGCGTTGCAAGCAAAATCTCACGATCACGGCGCTGTCAGGCAGTAGCTGGCAGCTGACACGGCCAAGCACTAAACGTAGAGTTGCCTGACGTTATGTTTGATACGGAGCTGTCAACTCGGGTCGCTCCTTTCATATGGGAGGTTGATGTCAGAATTAGCCTGCCAGAGCCCTTGCATTCCTAGGTCACGCAGGCACGTTCATACGGCTTGTTTAAAGCGAGGCTTTATATGTGTGCTGGTAGCCTAAGCTATTGCTTTCATACCCTTAAAGACGGAACTTAAGGGTTCCCAGTGATATATATCTTGCACTACCGTGCTTGGCGAATCATGAAATGGTTAAGCAGTCCATCTACGAATGCTCATGACTTGGCCGTAAAAGAATTGTCGAATGCGATTGAATGAAACGCTGCCGCTATTCGATCGGATACCTTGTTTAGATAATGGATTTGCACATTTTTCTTCCTTGAAATAAGAACTCTTCGTGCGCTCGAGCCTTCTGAGTGCTGCATTTCCACTTCCGGATTTACCCACCCCCGGACAAGCGATTGGTGAAGGCGCAGGAATGCGTCTGGCGACGATTGCAGAATAGATGTTTCTTCAACCCATACGTGTTGAGCAAAATCTACCCGGACATTCAGCCGGAGTGCAAATGGTGTCAGGAATTGGCAACCTATGACCACATATTATGGAGCTGAAGCATAGCACCGCCACTGGCGGATATAATGCGTGATCCTTCCCTCGAGCAGTGGGAGGCCGTGTTGGCCAGCTCAGACCCGGTCGTCCAGACCAGGGCCGTGGAGTGGGCCACCCAGGTCTCCGTCAGCCATGGGTTGATGGCCATCTAACACGGAATCGTCCACACATGCTCTTTGACGGAAATGAAGTTTTTCCATCCATCCACTTCCGTGTTTTCATTTTTCTAGCTACGCCGTGACATGCTTGGAGAAGAAACGATGATTGTATGCTATTTAAAGAAATTTGCTCCGTTTCAGATCAAACCCTGCCTAATACAGCTTTAAATGATGTTGCGTGTTGGTGTAACCAATGGACAATGTCACTGAACCTTGAGAAAACTGTATTTATGCGTATTACGAGAAAGACGATGCCTGTGGGCTTTGCCTACACCCTTAAAAATATACATGTGACTAAAGTAAATAAATACAAGTATTTAGGCGCAATAATTAATGACCAGCTAACATGGAGTGATCACATTTCCCATATAACTTCATCTGCAATGAAAAATCTGGGTTATTTAATACACAAGTTGAAAGGTGCACCAAGTAACGTAAAAAAATTAGCTTATGAATCTATTATTCGGCCAAAACTCGAGTACGCTGCCGTGGTGTGAGACCCTCACACGAAAAAAGACATCGCGCGGGTAGAAAAAGTTCAAAGGCGGGCGGAACGCTTCATCTATAACAAATACCGAAATTCTGATTCTCCATCTTTCCTTATGAAAACGAACAAAATAAAACAACTCTGTACCCGACGAAAGATAGTAAGATTAGAATTTTTACACTCCTTAATTCATGGAAAGCTCGGAATATCGGCAACACTTTATGTCACACCATCCCTCACTCGAAAACCAAGACACACACACAATTATAGCTTAACTCCCCATTTCGCCAGAACCAACATTCACAAATTCTCCTTTTTTCCACGAACTATCGGGGACTGGAATGTACTGCTTGGGGAGGTTTTCACTTGTGAAAAATTCAGGGAAGCCATTGGCAATGTTTTTGACCATTGAGAGAGATTTTGTCTGGTTGTTTGCAATGTTTTTGACCTCTGAGAAAGTTATTGTCGTTTTTTGTTTTTGTTTTTGATAGCGACATAATCAAAATGGCTATCTGTACCAAGTCATGCTTCCAGGTTATTTGTAGAAGTGTGTCTGTGCGTGACACGAAAAAATTTCTCCTTTTCTTCGTTATTTCTTCTTAACACTGATTTTGCCCACCCTGCTTGGACCAAGGAGGTCTGCAGTATCATGTAAATAAATAAAAATAAATAAATAAAATAAAAGATAATATAATGTCTGGACATGTCCTTACTCAATTACATGGCGATCTGAAGTACCTGTCGACTTCCACCCTGTTAACCCGCACAGCGGAGCCGCTCGCTTAGTTCGCTAACCAAAACGCCTGACGTGAGCTTCAGCGAACAACAGCTACAACTACTACAAGTTCTGGGTCACGCACGTAGAAGGGGGTGGGCGTGACGGAACTGCATTTGAGGTCCAGTGTAACGAACAGGCACATATAACTCGTTCCTGTTTAACCAGCCACGAATGAAGTGTTTACTTCACTCTTTATGTGGTTCTCTTCTGGAGCGGTGAGACGCATTTCGCGTTTTCGGGCTTTTCCTGGCACCTCACATCTTGCTCTTCGTGGAAACGTTGCTCTGTCTGTACAGGCGTCTCAAAAGGAAGCTGCTGCTTTGCGACTACTGTCTGCAGCTGTACACAAGCAGAAACGGCTCTCTCGTTTGGAATGCGCTTAGTTAGTGGCGCGGCTTTCTTTAAGGACTAAGAAAAGAAGGAATTCGTACTTTGGACGAGCATGCTGTGGAAGACGTACCCGGGGGTATGTCCACATTTGCCGCAAGAATGAGCCGAAAATCACATGAACTCAGTATCGTGGAAACATGAACCTCACAAGTAATTTAAAAATTAATTGCGCTCTGGGGTGACTGTTGCCCTGAGCACTTAAAGCAGCACAGAGCCGTGTCTTTTTAAACTATAAGTGCACGAAATCTGCGCTGCTAAGTAGTACTTCACAACGGCATCAATTTTACAACGATAGCCATCTTGCATGGCGTGAAGATAGCACGTATAGAGCTTTAAAGGGCAGCTGAAAAAGTTTCGAAATGCTTAAAGAGAAGAAAAGCATAAAATTTGGCGCGGAAGAATGTAAAGTCTTTTTGAGCACCGATGTAATTCCCGAATAACGTGACGAAGGCTTTCAGACTTCTCCGCAGCACACCGCACCGGGCTAGTGCCCCAAGTATGACTTCATGCATAGCGGCGCAACGTTTCAAGCAAAGGATTGGCCGTTTGAAGGGCGATAATCAATGCCACCGAATATATATAGCTCATGAAGAGTTATTTGGTAGCATCGGAAGACTCACGACAGCATGTGGCAGAAGCGAGTGGAAATCTGAAAAATCGCCAACAATGACGTCATTAAGAGTTTTTCTCTACTGCTCCAGCGTATTGAGCAGAAGACATAACTTCTAATTTCTGATTAGGCCAGTATTCTAAATGTTAGCGCGAAACCAGTTCATAAGCTTTAACGACAAACATCGTGTTGCCCGTATTGTTCGTGCTTTGGCCGTGCAACAAAATTAGGATCTAATATCTGACGTCACCAGGGTTTTCGGACACATTTTACTTTTGCACGCTTCTCTTTTTGATAAGGCAAATGCAACTGCTAGCTGAAGGGAAATATCATGAAATTAAACATATCAGAGGTGCGCTCAAGTCTGCTTAGGGGCTGTAATGCGAAAGCATTGCGAAAAGACCGTTTGAGCCGGTTGAAAACTCAGTCGGAGCTTGACAATGCACGTTCGCGATACTCAGATATTTCGAGTATTTCCCACAGACAAATTATGTGATAGAAATCTCGACATATTTGGTGTAAACGGCCGGTTTGTACTACTGTGCATCTGTGGCGTGGTCAAAAATGGGTGACGCATTGTTTACGGCGCTCGAGTACTGTTGCTAAGGACGCGAGACCGAATCCTGGCCTCGGCGGCCGCCTTTCAATGGAGGCGGAAAGTAAGGCGCCCGTGTTCTGTGCGATGTCAGTGCACGTTAAAGAACTCCAGGTGGTCGAAATTTCTGGAGTCCTCCACGACGGTGCCTCTCATAGCCTGAGTCGCTTTGGGACGTTACAACCCCACAAACCACAAAAATGAGATAGAGAAAAAAGAAAGAGGGGAAAGAGAGAAATTAAAGAGGAAACTCTGGTTGTAAGAAAACATGAAACGCAGAACACTAACAGGAAAATAGTAGCTCCGCCTAACTCAGCCGTGTCGTTTTGCATGGACCAGCGAGTTCAGACACCGTCGCTTGTTCTACACGAGTGCAGTTGCAAGAAGACAGCGGCGTATATGTTGAGGGTGCCGAGAAGCACGCACACACCCACACATTAACACACGTGCTTAGCGCTTGCCATGATTAAGAGTGTTACCGTTGATGAAGCAGCGGGCAATGCATGCTGTCAGCTTCGCCCGGGTCGGACGCTCGAACGACACATTAAGCAATTTTCTTTTTGTTCACGCTAATTTTCTTCTACATGCCACGTTTCTGTCTCTCTGCTTTGTTACTTTATTGTGATATGTAATTTTTTCTTTAATTATCATTCCGCTCTAGCATCTTTTTTATCTTATTCTACGCCAAAAACCTCATTGTGCTCATGTCTAACTCTGGAGAACATAAGCCACGCAAGACCTTTTCACTACATCAGCGCGGAACCGCGACTCTTCATTCCTACTAACCGGTAAAGTACTCTCACCTTGCAGCTGTTATGCTTTATTTATATTGTTGCAGTGAGAAGTGATGGTTAGGGTTAGCCGCGTTACGATTTTGTGGTGCAAACACGTTCATGCTCTCCTGGACTAAACGTGACACGTTGGGTGTCTTTCGGTCATGTATATGTTATGTATTATCGCTTCGCTTTGGGGGTTGTGAGTGAGAACCACGTTTTGAAAGCGCTACAGGCAGAAACAAAAGGGGGGGGGGGGGGCGACTTGAAGTTGACATATATCATGCTTACCGGTCCAGTGTCCAACTCCAAAAGGTTGGGGCGCGGAATGGAAAGTTCCCTACCAACAAATTGTTAGCAAACTCTGAAAACGCTCCTGATGAACATGTCAAGTTATGGAGGTATGGTGTGAATTGTGTGTGTGTGTGTGTGTGTGTGTTTTCTGTTTTGAAAATAAGTGTATTCTGTTCGCGCTTTCCTTGTTTTCTCTTGATGTGTTGCGAAGTTCTGACGTTCATTTCACGAATGGAATGTGTTCGTCTTCCCGTGCTGCAATTACGTTACATTGTATTTTGTCGACCATAAACCCTGACTGCTCATTGGAGGGTCAAATTCTAAAGTTAAAGCTAAGCTACTTTGGTCATCTGATGAGAAGAGAGGAGTCGCTGGAGAAAGATTTGATGTTGGGAAAGGTTGAGGGTCGCCGGAGAAGGGGTAGGCAGCGAACGCGATGGTTAGATGGCATCCTCGAGGCACTGCAGATGAAGTTATGTGATGTTAGGAAGATAGTGAGAGACCGGAAAGTGTGGCGTGACATGGTCTATAGGGTCACGAAGAGTCGGACACGACTGAACGACTGAACTCAACTGAACTGAACTGTATTTTATTGCATTGTGTATAGACCCTACACTAGCCCTTGGTTATGGGTCCAAAATCTTAGTGCATATTTTATTGTAAATTCATTATTTCAAGAAAAAAAAATACGACGTTCTGGACCGAATAAACTCTAGTCAGGAAACTGTTTTACGGAATCGACAAGCCCTTCAATAAGATGGGATGTGTTGCAGGTCTCCTTTACGCGCTGAGCCACTCGATCGTGCAAAACGGTACGCTGTTTTAATTTTGGCTGGATTTAGTCCTGGCTTCTGTAAACGCTATCGACAGCGGGGCAATAAACAGAAGCAAGCAATACCGAATTGCTAATATTACGTCCATCATAGAAACGCACTCTGATTCCAACTACATTGCTCAACGTTTCATCTCCTTTAGAGTATCCTAGTTTACTTAGTCACTCCTGTCATCTCACGCTCCTCTCGAAATCACCTTTCGCATCATATTGCGTAATCGCGTCCTGGTAAAAGACTCTGCCCTGTTAGAGTCGCCTGCCATAGCTGCGTGTTCAAAGTGGAATCAATGTGTGCTCAGAGAGTTTGAGACGAAAGGGAGAGGCAATCAGACAGGTCAGAAAATGCAGAAAATAGGCAAAATAGTTCTAGAGAGCACGACGGCACCATAGTCCTTCGTATACGACCACACTTTCGGCGGCCGTGAAAGGCGTAGACGGCTGCTTTCGGTTGGTGACAACGGCAGTTCCCAAATGGCTTGGCGTTATGTCCTTGCTTTTTCTTTTCCCGCTGCTGACACTGATACTAGCGTTTTTTCTATTTCTTCAGCTGATACCGCTGCCTATGGGCAACTCTAACCGGCATAAACATTTCTCATTTGCTATAAATAAATGTCATCTTAGGACTTAAGCAGGACAGCAGTGCAAACATACTCCGGAAAAAATATGAAGTGACAATCCTTCCTTCCTTTATTTCTTCCTCTCTTTCTTTCCTTGCCTTCTCCTTTTTCTTTCTTACTTTCTCTGGTTTCCGTTATTTCTCACACTATTTCCATTCTCCAGTCGTGTTGTTTACTTTTTACTTGACTTTCACCCTTCTCGCCCGTTTTTTTCTGTGTGGTCTGGTATCATTTTCCTTCAATTTCTCTTTTGTTCATTTCCTCTTGCTCTTTATTTTTTGTTCGTTTTTTCTTACCGCTATTTTCTACCTTTCTCTTTCTGCGTTTCTTTTTTCTTTTCATTATTTCTGGCAGTTGCTTTTTTTCTTCGTTTAATGTTTTTCCCTTTTCTTTTCCTTGTTGCGCACTTCTTTCTTCCTTTCTTTAGCCCCGCCGGGATGGCGCAGTGGTTAGGGCGCTCGACTACTGTTCCCAAGGATGCGGGATCGAATCCCGGCCTCGGTGGCCGCTTTTCGATGGAGGCGAAAAGCAAGGCGGCCGGATACTGTGCGATGTCAGTGCATATTAAAGGACCCCAGGCGGTCGAAATTGCCGACGTCCTCCACTACGGCGTCTCTCAGAGCCTGAGCCGCTTTAGAACGTTCAACCCCATAAACCATAATCCTTTATACCTTATTCCTAACTCTCATTCTTCCCATTTCCTCTTTTTGTTTGCTTTCTTTCACACCGTAGTGGCTGAGTGGGTAGGGCATTCTATTATAAAGATGCGAGTCCGATCCCGGCCGTGGCAGTAGCTTTTCGAAGGAGATGAAAGCAAGACGCTCGTGTGCGGTGTGATAGCAGTTCATGTCAAACAACCCCAGATGGTAGAAATTTCAGGAATGGTTTACCTCGGCTTTACTCAATCCTGTTCACTTTTTTATGTTAAATTGCATAAACTAAAGCAAATTTTTAAATTTCTATGCCATTCTCTCTGCAATTTTGCTTCCTTTCAGTCTTTTTTTTATATTTACTTTTCCGTCTTTTTCTCATTCATTCTTCCCTTTTGCCCGTTTTCTTTATCTTGATTTTTTCTTTCATTCCATCTTATTACTTTTTTCACCTCCTAAGTAATGCTCTTTTGTTCCTTCTGTCTTTTCATTCGACGTTTTTGCTTCTTTATTTCTACTTTTTACTTTGTTCCTTTCTTGTTTCATTTCTTTTATTGATCTCTTCCCTACTTTTCTTTGTCTTACTTTTACTTCCTTCTTTTCCTAATTTTCCCTATTTCTCTCAAAATCTTTCTTCCTGTCCTATTTTTCATATTAATATTTTATTCTCTTCGTTGTTTCCTACCGTCTTTTCATTCTTCGCGTCTTCCATCTTTTCTTTCACCCTGTAAACTTAGCGCAGGATACGTATGCTAGTAGTGTATGGCTCCATAGCCGTATGCCTAAAGAGAATTGCAAGTGTTTTCCCTTTGAGGTATACGAATTAGTCAAGCGAAGTATCTTCTGACAAGCATGCGCGTAGGCACACGCTAGCGCGTGCCACGTCTTCGCGCTAGCAGTAATCGAATTGTCACGAGCGCACTATGGATCGGCGCCTCCTGTTGCCCGACAGCAGGCTAATAGGACGGTGCACGTACAGCCTCCCGCCAGGGGGCGCGCACCTTCTCTAACAAGCAGCCAACTGAGCAAACCAGCAGGCGTTGAGGCATCTTGAGCGCACATCTCCGTAGCCTATTTCTGTGTGTTTACTCCAACGATAGGACCAAACCTGTGAGTGCGCTGTTATGCTTCTTTGCCAAGATCGTATCTGTAGGTGAACTACGCAAAGAGAGAGAGAGAGAGAGAGAGAGAGAGAGAGAGAGAGAGAGAGAGAGAGAGAGAGAGAGAGAGAGAGAGAGAGAGAACAGTTTATTTGCGGCATTTTAGTCTACAACTTGCTAACTGGCTTGTGGCACAAAGTACAGCAGCTCTTGGCGCTGGTCCGAAGCTAGCTAAATACTCCAATAACTTGGTGTTGAGTGAGGCTAATATGGGGATTGAACGTCTGATGGGCATTCCAACTGACAGTGTAAAATGTTGACGGTTACTCCGCCCGAAGGCGCGGGATCGGGCGTGGCCACGTCGGCCGTAAAATTTGGCTACCTAATTTTGACTGCGCTTTGCTTTTCCTTTCCCCCATCATTAGCGGCAGTCTGGTCGCCCATAAACTTACCGTGCTGCGCATTTGGCCCTCGAGGAATCTGCTACAAAGTTCCAGTGTTCCATATCCCTCTTTGGTGCTTTCTCCGCCGTCCAAACATTATTATTGTCGCATATATTTGCCGCGCTTTGCTTTGCTTTTGTCATTTCTAGAGGTTCTTCCCTCATTACAGTGAACAAACATCCCTCTTCTGTCGCCCAACAATCTCATAAACAGCGCTATTTATCCTTTTCCTCATTTTTCATTCCCCGCACGTCCACATGCATCCATTTCCGTCTCAGAGTTCCGCCTCGCCCTCCCCCCCCCCCCCCCCTCTCCACCCTTTCTTTTTCTTTTAGAACCGTCTGTGGTTACTTGCT
Source organism: Amblyomma maculatum (assembly GCA_023969395.1). Lineage (NCBI taxonomy): Eukaryota > Metazoa > Arthropoda > Arachnida > Ixodida > Ixodidae > Amblyomma > Amblyomma maculatum. The sequence continues at coordinate 656,365 of JAJIZL010020090.1, read as the reverse complement.
TTTGATCAGCCTCGTCGCAATTCTATCCAGCCCCTCTGTTTCTCTCTAACGGTTCCGGTCTTGGTCCGCACCTGCTGTGCTTTGCTTCCTTTTTATCAAGTCTTGCTTCGACCTAGATTAGGCTGTGCTGTTTGGCTATTTCTGTTGCTCATCCACTGTCGTGCACTGTCGTGCACTGTCGAGCAAAGAGCCCAGCCAATCCAGTTCCAATTCTATGAGCTTTTTCCTTCTTCTATTCCATCCCCCTCCCGGCCTCCATGTATCATTGCACTTGTTGCGAATGTGCACAAATTCGATGGCAATATTAAGGCGAAAGTCTTTAATGCCTAATACTGTCGTTGGAAGCCGTGTCGGCAAATGTGTCCGCGTTTTCGGTGCATGCCTTATATGGGCATATGCCAATCATTACTTAATTGATACTTAATAGATGGCCTTCAAATGATATCGGAACACGATTTAAGGCAATTCTGCGATAATTGCTTGATAATTAATGACTAATGGAGAAATAGTTGAGCAGGTGTCCATATCAACACATATATATAGAATGGCACTTCTAACAAGCACTAACCATGCACTTACCAGTTAATACGACCTTAACTAACAATAACCAAACATTAACTGGTACCCACAAAACAGTAATTAATTAATGAACATTAACTAGTTAAGTAGTTGCCCATAGCAACACATGTATATGGAGTGCACTTCTAACTAGCACTAACTGTACACTTACTAGTTAAGACGACCTTAACTAACACTAACCGAACTAAGCAGTTGCCCATAGCAACACATGCATATGGAATGGCACTTCTAACTAGCCCTAACCATGCACTTACTAGTTAAGACGACCTTAACTAATACTAACGAAACATTAACTAGTACTCACAAAGCATTATTCACATTATTAATTAATTACCTAGCAGAATGTGAAACAGTAGTCACCCTCTTTACTCGAAACATCATTCATCGCCACATTCGCAACAAATGCGTAGCAGAATGCGGCACTCAGGCTTTTGCCTTTCACCACTTTAGTTGCCAAAGCGTCTGGTAACTTTTTGTTGCTTGTGTTATAGCTAGGCCAGGAGGGCTTTCGCACCCACAGTTATCAGCAAGCATCGGACACCTCTCCGTTTATTTCCCCTTTTTTATGGCATCACTGCCGGCGGGTAGACAGCAGGTGTCAGGAACAGCTTCTTAAAACGCAGGGAGCTATAACTGTTCCGTTATTCAAGAATGACTGTTCACACGCGGAATACACATAGTCCATATTTGCAGCTTAATTTCGACATTGTCACTTAGGGGTAACATGGTCGTTGCGACAAATGAGGAGACTGGAGTTGCGCTCAAATGAACTCTTTATTGGGCTGACTTGGGGCCGAAAAAGAACTAACCTAATAGGCGGTGGGGATAGCAGCAAGTGTGCTGGGCGGGCGTATATCTATGAATGCCCGTGCACTTGTGAGGGCTCAGTTTAAAGTCGTCATAGAAACATCTAGATAAAGGCGCAAAATGTCACCAGCACAGCTGAGAACATTGTAGAAACAGACGCGCGTGGCTGAGATCATTTGCGATACATCTCGGCGCATCTTGCGCAGATAAGAAAATGATAACACACCGTCTCACGGTAACGAACTTGAACTAATAAAGCAAACAAAGAGGGCAAAAATGTTTCGTGCGCGAGATGAAGCTGTTGAGAAGCAGCAAATAAAGTTTTAAATGGTTCGCAGCATATAAAAGGGGGGGGGGGGGGGGGGGGGGGGAGGGGCTGGTTGTAATGCCGCGAACCATCTCTGGAGGCTCCTTAGAGCAACCACGCAAAAAAGAAAGAACAACAAAAGCTCGCACCAATGTGTTTATAACCAAGGTTGAGGCGGTAATCAGCATCGCTGACCACCATGCCACCTTGTTTTTTTTTTCTTTTCTTCATTGCCTGCTTTAACCTAAATAAAGCATTTGCCTATCGAGACGGCGTTGTCGTTGAATGCGACATCTCGGTAGCCGATTTCTTGTTGTGCTTAGCTGCCAATCTTCTACGCGTTTTTTTATATCGTCGTTTTCGTCTATTCTAACAAAGCTGCAACGAAGGCTTTACTTAGGCTTCCTACTTTCTTTAATAAAAGCCTAAATCAACAGGTAAACACTTAGCTAAACATGGCAAGACATGACAAAGCAGTGCTAAACGAAGCAAAACTTTGCAAAAGCGCTCCTAAATAGAGTTGCTGGATGAATATCTGTGTCTGTGTGTGCTAAACAACCGCTTCTCTTTATTTATTTTTCTTGCTTTGTAAGTTCTCTTGAACTGAAGTGAAGCACAACTTTACTGGCCAGCATGTGCCTCTGAGACCACGGAGGTCCCTGACGAAATTCAGAAATCAGTCTTGAGCTATGTGTACTTCTGCGAAGGAGAAAGAAAGAACAAAAGGCAGAATAGTAACCGAAGGTGCTGGCTGCGCATTTCCTCTGTTTTTTTTTTAATTAATCGCAACGTCCCCTCCACTACGTTGTGGATCTGCGCCATAAGCAGCTTGGCTTCTTTCATGTGTTCTTTGTCCCGCTTTAAGTGCAAGTCTTTAAACACACTGGCACGCAATTAAGGTAGAGGAAGGTAAGAAGGGCAAGATATGCAACCTGAAGCCAAGATATTTCTCTCCCACTTTATGTTACAACGTTAGTGATTGTGTCCCTGTTCGCATCGCTGTGACTGCGATAGCATCGCGGAAAGAGGCTACCTCTTATCAATAAGTCGTCGCCTCAGTACGGCACAGCTTCTTTCTTTCACGTTGAGCTAGGTCCACTTTTAAGGGATATTCATCTGTAAACCGCCGACACAGAAGAACCTCCCCGGAGGAACTGAGCCTAGCAGCCAAGCAGATAGGGTGGCAAAAGGAAAAAAAGTTGAGGAGAGAGGGGGTCTTCAATACAAGCAGGGGAGCACTGAAGTAGCACGTACGGAGGGTGAAGTGAAGAAAAAGTACAACTGGCATACACGATTAACGTGAAATTGAAACAGATTGCCAGCGCAGCGAAGTGGCGAACCGCTCCTCCAAAGCCTGCGCTCTTGTTCCTAATGAACACCTCATTAAGACTCTCTGGCAGAAACAACCCTCCATTGAGCCTTCAGATGAGGATTATAAGATGGCTAGTAGGGCTTTGTACCTGTCCGAAAATAGTGGAAGAGTGAAGAGAGAGTGGGTAGTGCTAGTCTAAGGCGATTTATGCACAATAGCTGCCTTGGCACGCACGTGTCTCTTCTCTAAACGGATGGCATACGTGAGGTCTCAGAGAGCAGGACACCAAGCGCACACAGCGCTGGTCGCTAGCGGCTATTCGTTAATTAGGGTGGAGCTCCTTCCACTACGTTCATTTCCTTAGCCGGCAAAGCATTACTTCGTTCTCTCTTTCCTCGCTTCTGGCACCAGCGAGGCGTGGACGACGCGTGCTCGCCCGCTCTTCCTGTTCTGCCTGCCGACGTTTTTCGTCAGCCTTCCAGTCTCTATTACTCCGCATTGCACTTCGTTTTCTTTTCTCATTCTGTTTACTTTCTTATTCTCTCTTCGTTCTGTTATTATTTCTTACGTAGGTTTGTCCCAAACAATGGGAGAAAGCTATCCTGACACATTGTAGGTAAGCTGTTCATTGTCAGTAGAAACTTAAGATTTTGTTTCAACTAGTGGCGCTGGAGGAGGAGAGGCACGTATGGGTACAGTATCCCGGTGAAAAATGCACATGACATAAAAAAAGTCTAATTCGTGAGGTATAATGCAAGTACACAATCGCTTACTGGAATGCTGGCCCTCAAAGACTATATTTTCGGCTTAGCGACTGTGCGTTTATTGCTAGTAGCCAGGCTCTAGTTTGGCAATGTATACCAGGTAAAAGCTAAAAAGAATAAAACTCCATAACCAAAGTAATGAATAAATCGGAACTACGTTTGAGAGGGTGGGAAAAGGCGAGCTCCAGTTAATTCGCATCCGGCAAATGTTTTTAAGCAAGCCAAGTGTTTCTATGAAACACCTACAAACCTGAGCTAATAGGGAAAAGAAACGTACAAGGAAAAAAAAAAAAGAAAAAAAAAAGAAAGCGTGCCATCCATCCGAAGCTTATCTCCCTCGGGGAAACTTGAACCGCACTTCCTCTTCTTTTTTTATTACTGCTTTACCCTCACCAATCCCCTTTTGTACGCTTTTTTTGTTACCGAACGCAAGGCTCCTTGGAGTACTGGACAAAAGATGTCTCCAGCATTAAGTAGGATTTCACAATGTAACAGTGGTGAAGACTCTCGGAAGACAAAGGAAGTAGACAACCCCCTTCCCCCCCAACCCGTCCCTCCCGTTGCTTTCTTCTGAGCCACGTAAGGGTGATCGAAAGAATGTAAGAAATCACTTTCCCTTTCTCTTCCCAAATATTTCCCTTGTCTCCTTCAGAAAACTCCCTCCATAACAGCAGTGTAATCCTGGTCCGGCTGGTTTCCCTTGTGCCCAATGCCGTTCTCTATTTTTCTCCTGGGGACGAGTTTGAAATGACGGTTGGGAAGAAAAATCGAGCCCTTGTTTCGAGGCGCCAACAGGGGAGTTTTCTTTTTTATTTAACTTTTGCGCAGATAATCTGTCTTGTTCAATACGGTGCATTGAGAGCTGTAGACTCGCTGATTGGTCTTGATTTCTGTGGTTTATTGCACAAGCTGCGCTAAATGGCGCGGCACGAAACGTAGCCTCGACAGAAAAGTTTGGCTTTCAAGTACAAGGTGGAGGCAGAGAATTTAGCCGATTATTTGTGGTCGGTTCTCTATCGCAGTGAGATACAATTTAGACTTACTTACCTGCGACGTGCAGCAAACGTCGGGATTATGTATAGACGTCGTCTTACCGTTTATAACCGGGGGACTCCTACACTGATTCGATGGAGGCGAAACGGAGTGGTGTCTGTGTGATGTACGATGTCGGTGCACGTTAAAGAACCTTAGGCGGTCGGTACTCCGGAGTTGTTCACTACAGTTTCCCTCATAGCTTGAGTCGCCTTGAGGCGTTAAACTCCACAAATCAACCAACGAAACAAACCAACTCCTACACTTTGGGTATTATGTGTGCCTGAGTAAATGGAGCGTTCACATCTTGAGCACTTTCTCTGTTGCTACTACCTAAGCTGAACGCACCAAGATGAGCTGGAAATCTAGCCGTTATTTCAGACGCCATTGATTGAAGGGGAGTTTACAGGTATTGCTTCAGTTATTTGTCTTCTTGTTTCTTGGGTTGATGTTTACAGTAGACGCGTTCAATGTGCTTGCAAATTCGCCAGGTCTTCAGTACGCCAGTCAAGAATAGCACAAGTCACTC
>JAJIZL010020090.1:617875-636035 GCA_023969395.1 Amblyomma maculatum | reverse complement strand
CCCCCCCCCCCCCCCCGCTCAGACGCCCAAAATTAGACGTCGTTAGAATTTCACCAAACAGACGTCTAATATAAATCGAACATAGCTAATTCAGTGGCGATCACCGAATTGGGATCGGCCAATCCTCAAAAGTGAGCCCTCTGGACTTCGAAAATGTGACCTTGTCACAATTACCAGAATCGATGTAAAACCTAATTTGAGCATTGCCGATTCAGTGATGACTTAAAATTTAGTTGGCCCACCACCATAAATTGGCCCCGTGGGCCAACGAAAAAATGTGACTTTGACCGAATTTGACCTAAATTGGTGTCTATACGTAATTTGGGAATGACCAAAATTTAGAAGTCGCCATTGAATGACCAGTTCAATGGTGACTTCTAAATTTGGGTGAGCCATCGACAGTATTTTGTACCTTGACCCTTAATAATTTGGATTCGTCCGGATTCGATCGATAGCAATGCCAACTAAGCAGCGGTACTAAGCAACGAAGCGCAGAACTCTCTACGTAGCTATAGGCATGGAACTCCTAATGTTTTCGCATTTCTTCGCGTAAGAAGACCAACGTGCACCACTGTAATTTTTAGTGGGCCCTCAGTGTAGCTGTTTACATTTATAAAAACTGAACAAGGTAGTGATTTTCTTCGAGCATTTTATTTTCATGTCTTCGGACATTTCAGCCACTATGACAAACGTTCAGTAGTCAAAATAACGTATATACAATTGATGGTAGCAACGCATGTAATGAAAACCAAATACTACGTCTAAGCTTTGTGATTTAATATGATTTAGTTCCTTCCAAATTTCCTTCCGACAGGACGAGGAAGGCAGCGACAGCCTCACGGAAGCATTCATCACTGCTTAACGCATCTTCTACTGCCCATACCTCCTGTCTTTAGCCTAAATCTAAAATCCCCTGCCCCATTTCTGGCACAAAACTTTCCTGTTTCCACATAATTTTCCTCCCATCCTTTGAGACTTTTAACAGAGCCTGACTTCATGACTAATTCCGCGTCTGCTATCTTCTTTTGCAATATACCGCACCGCTGATGGATTAAAGGGCCTCACTCGATGCCCGTACAAGCACCTCTGGTATATGGATGTTAATAGGCGCAGGCCTATGGGATAATTGAGTTTATGCCAGGCTCACAGGGGACGAATCCAGTATAGCGTAATCGATTCGCACCAAGTACGCTAAGCGAGAGAGCGGTTGCGGTGGTGTTGTTTTAGAGCGCAGCGCTTATGCTCCCGTTCGACGGTTGAGCCGCCTCGCCATGGATGCCGTTGCCATAGTAACCGAGCGAAAGAGAACCATGAGCCAAGAAACAGTCACAAGTAAAAAAAAATCACCGAAAGGAGGGAAAGAAGAGCCACGAGATGTGGGTGGTGGTGGTGGTAAGAACATTTATTTACACAAGGGCCAGGAGGTATGTTTGGATTGGCCCATAAGGGACCGGTCCTTACAAGCACTAGGTGGAGGTCCCTAGTTGGGGACCCCAGTGGCGGTTGCCGCCGCTCGGGCGCGTCCGACTAAGGGTTGTTGGGCCTGTAAGTCGTGGCAGTCGAGCAGGACCGCCTCCCAGTTCTCCCGGGTTGGGTTGGGGATGGGGGGCATAGCCGGGTTGGAGGGGCAGGCCCAAACCATGCGATAGATGTCAGAAGACACCGCTCCACAGTGTGGGCAGCTGCCACAAAAAAGGAGGGGTCAAAATGTTTTAGGGCTGCCGGGCACAGCAATGTATTGGTCAAAAGGCGGAGAAGGAGCCGCTCATCCGCCTTTTTTAGACCTTTACATGGGCTGGAGTAAAGGCGATGACAATTTTGATAATACGTCGTGATATCTTTGAAGGTGTAGGCCTGATTAAAATCGGGTTCCTGATCGGGTAGGGAGGAGAAAACAGCCCGGTGAGAGAGAGCGCGGGCGGCTGCGTCTGCTGCCTCGTTTCCTGCCAAACCCTGATGAGCAGGGGCCCATATAAGGTAGCGGTGTGCGGGGTCCGTATCCCGTATGCAATTTAAGTAAATTTTATAGGCTAGTAAGAGAGTCCAGCCTTGTCTGACGTTCCGACAGGCTCCTCGCGAGTCGGTAATTATGTATTTTGAGTCGGAATGAGAGGCCGCGAGAGCAATCGCCACCTCTTCTGCGTGTGTTGTACTGTGGGCTCTGAAGGTGAGACCGTTAACCGTTTTGCTGTTGGGAACTACAGCGGCCGTGTACCATCCCCCGTGTACCATCCCCCGCGTACCATCCCCCGTGGTGAGGGCCAGAGGCGTCCACATAGTATACACCTGTTTTGTGGCCATAATGTCGGGCTAGGGCTTCCACTCGTGCCCGGCGCCGACCATTATGATCTTCGTGTGACATATTCGCTGGCAGAGGTCGCACGCAGAGGGCACGTCTCCACAATTCTGGAATGCGAAACCTGTCTTCCATTAGTGTGGTGTGTTGGATATGGAGTCCAGCAAGAAGGCGGCGACCCGACTCCGTTTGCGACAAACGCGCGTACTGATTTTTTAAGGTGCGCTTCCCGGAGCTCCCGGAAAGTATTCACCACCCCAAGGGCCGTAAGACGACTGTTTGAATTAGTGATGGGGAGGTCCAGGGCACGCTTGACAATTTTGCGAAGGATAACCTCAAGGGCATCCTCCTCTTGTTTCCGTAGGTGGAGATATGGTGTCAAATATAGAATCCGACTGGTCACGAAGGCGTTTGCCAGCCGCAAGGCATCCTTACTTCGCAACTCGCCGCGTTTGTTTGAAACCCGGCGGACCATGCGGCCCACCTGGTCCCCCATCTTACGGAGTTTGGCCAATGTAGTGTCTGACCGTCTGTGTTTGTGTATGTGGAGTCCGAGTACCCGTATCTCGTCAGCTTCGTGTATGGGACCACTGTCTAAAGAAAGAGTGATTTGAGTTGTGCACTTTCGCGAGGGGCGGAGGTGCACAAATTCTGATTTTTGTGGGGGACACTGAAGACCACAGCGGCGGGCGTAGCGGTCTACTATCGTCGCCGCTGTTTGCAGGCTGGTTTCAATGTCCCCGATACTGCCATGCGTGGCCCACAGGATGATGTCATCGGCATACAGGGCGTGCTGCACACCAGTGACACCATCGAGCTGGGCAGGCAGATGCATCATAGCCAAACTGAAGAGCAGCGGGGAAAGTACTGCGCCTTGGGGGGTTCCCCGCGTGCCGAGTAGGTAAGGACCATGCTCATTATCTTGGATGCGAATGTAGGATTGACGATCCGTGAGAAATTGCTTGATGTATTGGAATGTGCTGAGACCACAGTCGGTCTGGCTTAGGTGGGTGAGTATAATCCCGTGTGTTACATTATCAAATGCCCCTTTGAGATCTAAGGCGAGTACTACCCGGTCATTAGGGGGGCATTCGATCGAGTGGGTCAAGGACTTCCCGATTGAGTTGCAGGAGGACATCTTGAGCGGATCTGTGTGGGCGGAATCTGAACATGGTGCCTGCGAATACATGTTTTTGTTCAAGATATTCGGATAGCCGGTCCCGCACCTTCGTTTCCATTAGTTTGGCCACACAGGAGGTGAGAGAGATGGGACGGAGGTTATCTGCGTCAATTGGTTTCCCTGATTTAGGAATAAAGGTTACCAGAGTCGTTTTCCACTCGCTTGGCAGGGGGCTGTCCCCGCGCCAAATCGCATCGATGTAGTTGAGGAGGGACTGGTATGCCGAGTCGGGCAGGTTCGTCAAAAGCTTGACGGTGACCTTATCCCTTCCCGGGGCAGTGCCCCGTTTCATTTTGGCAAGAGCCGCCCGCAGATCATGGAGCTGGAAAAGTTGATCCAGCTCTGTGTTCTCTCTGCCTGCATAAGAGTATGATGATCCACGGGGGTCTTGGGCTGTACACAGATAATGGTCCCGGAGTTTCTGTGCCAGTTGAGTCGTGTTGCCAGAGAAAACATGCATGGCTCTCTGCAAGTGTTTCTGTGTTTCGGTTCATGTTTGGGTTGGGTCGATGAGGGCTCGAAAGAGGCGCCATGTGTTGCGGCTAGACATTTGTCGCGCGGCCGTGTTCGCTCGCTCATTGGACACCCTAGACAGCTCGCCGGGCAGAGTACGTGCCTCATAGAGGCCAAAATCAAAAAACGCCCTAGACGCTCTCTCTATCTCTCTCTGGTTCTTTCTATCATGCGCCAGGATCGACCACAGCCAGCTTCCACTAAGCCATTAGCCGTTGTGTGATGTCTGAAGCCTGCTCACGTGCATGTCTCTGGCAGGTGGCAGTAGGCCGATGGCATGACCGGTCAACCACATTTTCTGCACAAGGGATCGCTTGTATTATCGAAAACATCAAGTTGTCACCCTCAGCGGGTACTGGTGAAATCACTTTCAAACTCTTAAAAAAATACTCGGCATGTCTGCGCATTTTACCTTTCACTACTTTTCACGCAATCACTTGACACAGGTAACATACCCAGTGATTGGAAAATGGGAAAGGTCATTCCAGTATACACACCAGGTAACAAAGGATCCCCCTTTAACTACCGTCCCATTTCTTTAACTAGTGTACCATGCAGAAACATGTAGCATGCCATTTATTCTCACATAATAAAATTCCTTGACCCGAGCAATGTTTTCATCCCTCACAGCACGGATTTCGCAAGGGATTCTCCTCTGAAACACAATTAGCCATTTTTGTTCATGATCTGCATACGAACATCAATTCTAACATTTAAACTGACTCAAAATTTCTAGACTTCGCTAAAGTTTCGACAAAGTGCCTCAGAAACGCCTGATACTAAAACATGCGCAGTTAAACTTACACCATATAGTACTAGAATGGATAAAGGAATCTTTAGCATACCGCACGCAGTTTGTCTATGTTAATAATCAGTCTTCTATTATTCCAGTAACATCAGGCGTCCCACAAGGATCTGTGCTTGGACCCCTATTATTTTTGATATACATAAACGGCTTACCCTCCCATGTTACTTCTAAAATCCACATGTTTGCCGATGACTGCGTCGTCTACCGCACAGTTACTAACACATCTGATCAACTAGCTCTTCAAAATGACTTAACCTGTGTACAAGACTTGTGCAGCCAATGGCTCATGGAACTCAATCCAACTAAATACAAGCATGTGTCGTTTCAGCGCAAACATAACCCCATTCTTTTTCCCTACTTAATCACAAGCGTCCGAGTAGAACTAACCAAATCTTATAAATACCTAGGCGTAACTCTGTGAGAAGATCTAGCCTGGAATGCGCATATCACCAACACCCTATCGTCAGCTAACAGATCTCTTGGTTTCTTAAGACGGCAATTTTGTAATCGTATAACTGCCATATTCAACCAATAATATGTTCATTTTGTATATAATCTTTATACGTGTACCTACCTCTTATGTTTATTTTGTATATAATCTTCATAAATGTAGCCACCCTTTATGTAATACCCCTGAACTGAGGGTCTTTAAGGTAATAAAGTGATGTGATATGATGAAGACATAAAAAAAAGAGAGGCTTCACATAATTTATCTCACGCTTTCCGCGTATAGATTTTAGTATCACGGCTGCTTACTTGAACACCATAAGTACAATAAATTAATAAAGATTAACACTAATAAATAACTGGCTTGGTTATTTCTATCACATTAACCGGCTATTCGTCACGGAATACGAATCGCTACTTTAGTGAAAATAATCCTTCCTTTATTAGCTGTCTTGCTACAACGTTTGTTTTGTCATTTCTGAAAAGAATATAACCCTTGATCTTTACAGTGGCCTCCGTTAACACTGCCATGGTGTTAACTGTCATTTTAAAATGCTACCGCAACAACCAAGTGCAAATAAATGCAACAAAAATAGTACAAATAATGCAACCATAACCTTATTGTCATTACATGCTGATTTCTGAGCGGCCGTGCTTCCTTCCGAAGCCTAGATTGCAGCAACCGCGTGAGTGCGGAGCGCAAGCCACAGAGAGGCTATGCCGCGTGGGTGCATTCTAGTTTTATCCCCGTGTTACGGCTTTTTTACGTTCGCGCCACGAATGCTCCCGTGGGCATTGGCTAACCCGCTCCTCCATCCATTCTTTCGCAATTTCCTTTTTTTTTTCTTTTGTCTCTCACGCTAGCCGCAGCGCTAATTGAGGATAAGCAGAGAGCAGAGCGAAACTAAAAATAAATGTGCAAGTGCCATAGGAGCCTCATACGCAGATAGAACAAACATGAGGGAGAACAGCCGGACGAATGGGGTATGCGTGATGATCCTGATATTCCGGTCTTCCCCTCGTTCCCTAGCCGGCCTTGCCAGGAAGCGCGCCATCCATTTTGCATAATTTTTCCCGGTTAGTCGAGCAGCCTACCGATCTCGCAAGAGCTGCGAACGCTCTATTTGAGATGGCATTTGGGTATCGCTTGCTGAGGCGTAACGGCATCCCCCTCATTCCTCTTTCCCACCTTCCCCACTTTATTTTAGTCTTCTTTTGTTCATTTTTCTCACACTCCTCTTCTCAATTCTACCTCCTTTATGTGTGCCTTTTTTCTCTTCTGTGCACATTTCGACGGCTGGTTTAGGGATGAGCTGAGGAGTGGAGCAGCATAGTTTATTGGGTAGTTCTCAGGCCCATGGTTGCTTCCATTGTTTCTATGGAATAAGTTTCTGCACAGGGCTTCAACTTATTTACAGACTTTTTATTCTCCCGCGACAAATATGTGATTATAATTTTCATAAAGAAAATTTTGCCGTCTTTGTCTTTTCTGTTAGTGTACATCATGCAGATTTGTGTATTCACAATATATCCGGCATCTATAAACGGGTTTTTCAAGCAAGGTTTGACCTGACGTGATTTAACTGAAAGCAGAGGGTGCTCCTCACAAAAATACACGTGTCGTCGTTTTTGAAGAAATAAGGCTTTCGCCCGGACACTAAAAACACATTTCTGTCTTTGTACTAGTATATTGTTGTTCAATGCTTCAAACAGATACATCTATGCAATCCGTCGTCTTAATACATGCCTAATATTACGATCATAAGCATATCGAACCAGTGAAAAGCTTCTTTTTATCTCCCCGCTCTCGTCCTCTTCAGTTTTCATGGTCATTTCTGTTGTGAAAAAGGCTGGTTTCCTGACGAACGTAATCCGACCTTTTACACAATTTCTGGTAAATGCAAATTCGGTAACACGACAAAATATAGGGATAATGTACAAATTCCGTTCTGTTTTTGTCTTATGTGGTTAAACATCCCAAAGCGGCTTCGACGATCGCAGAAATCCTATTAGAAGGTTCCTGAAATTTTGCCTACCTGAGTTTTTTTTTTAAAGTGCACTGACATCGCACAGTAAACGCATGTCTTGGTTTTCTTCCGCATCGAAGAGTGGCCGCTGTGACCGGGGATTTGATGCCGCGTCTTCTGATTCAGCAGTCGGGCACCGTAACCACTAATCAACCGAGGCGGGGTCAGTTGAACTAGTCTCTAGACTTATTTATCGTTATTATTATTATTATTATTATTATTATTATTATTCCTACTAACTACTATTTATACGATATTAAGGTTGAATACCTCGGTAGATGTGTAAGAGACTCTCTAAGCGATCGATAGCGTGAACCTCATTTTCATCCTTACAGGTTGTTTTCATCCTAGCATGGAAAGCTCGCAGTGTCTATTGGTACCTTGCTGCTGCCTCTTCATGAGCGGCTATGCAAGAGCATGTGGTTATAGAGCGACCATACAGTAGGGGATCTAACTTACAGTTGTGAGGCCGAGCAGCTTGTATGTGTCTAATGGATAACAGCGTCACGTCACTTTTTCCTCCAGTCCATGTGATTGCATGCGGCATGAGCTCTTAAGGCTAAAGCAGCTCATTAGTGGCGTGCGCAAAAACTGCACGAGATTCCGCTGAATACTGCAGAGGTTCTTGTATATAGTGAATGATAGTTATGTTAGTGATAGAAATAATAGTGAATGATGAGAAAAAGAAACAGAGAGCCTTTCTCCTCCTCTCCTCTCCCCTTCCTGCCTCCCTACCCTCCTCTCACTCCTCTCTCGTTCTCCTCTCTTTAGAGAGTAGAGAAAGGAAGAGAGGCTCAAGAGAAACACTTTATCACACTTTCTCGATCTCTCTCTGCTCTCTATCAGGAGAGCTGAGGGTTTCTCACTTTCTCTCTCTCTAGAGAGAGTAGACAGAAAGTAGAGAAATAACTCTCATTTTCTCTTTCTTCCTCCCTTTTTACTTAATCTAGAAAAAAAAGAGAGAGCTGAGAGAGAGGGAATCTCTCCGTTTTTCTCTAGACAAAAAGTCTTTTCCTCTCTCTTTATCTCTCTCGAAAAATCAGAAGCGTTACAAAGATCGCACCAGGGCGGCCAAAAGATTTTCGCTCTGCTGCATGTATTGTGAGCTAAGTGATCTCTTGACGTTTTTATTTTGATAGCCCGTGCAGGCACGCTTTAGTTTAGTCAAATTAAAATGTAGAAAGAAAAGCAGACGACCTGTGGCTTTGGTTCAAGACTGTGTCGCTAAACCATGAAACTTCTTTACCTTCGACCCTTTTATTGCTCGTGTGTTCTCGTGGTCCTGTCACATTATAGTTTCTCTTTATGAATATTTTCGTTGACCTCTATCTCAATACATGCAATATTTACACTGACTGTTTTACAACTAGACAACCAGGACACACTGAAATATGATCACGCTTTGCTTAATAGTGCAACAAGAGTAAGAGTGCACATAGAACTGACGTTAAATAAAATTCACCTTTTGACGCGGTCTTAACCAGTTATTATCGCTGGATACCAGTCGCGTAATTATCGCCCCTTGCTAAATATTGCTGGTAATATCTGAGAGCGCCCCAAATCAGTATTGGGCAGAAGGGACAATCCCTTACCGCTTTGTGGGCCGTAATAAGTTAATTGTTTGCTAGAAACTTAAAACTGGTCCTGATTAAATTGTCACAGCGAAACTGCACGAGCTTAAAGGAGGCAGATGCAGAGGTACTAAATTAAAACAGCAGCAAGTTTTCTAACAAAAAGGTATCCCTTTTCTTATAAGAGCTTCCTTCTCGGCCGATAAGTATGGCTTTTCATTCGTCCCGCCTCTTTCGAAGTGAACCGAATAATTTATTGCCAGTGAGGAAAACTCGGGAGCCTTTCTAATCAAACTAGGCGACGACGACGATTGATCGGCCTTTCGATTCTTCCTATTGCTTCTCGGAAATCGCCGTTTCGCGATGGTGGAGCGTCTTTAATTAAAGGCCTTGCGAACGCGGTTGCTCGTAACACGGTCGTGCGTTTCGTCCGGAATTCGCCTACAGCTAGCTGTGTTATGAGGCTCTGGGCTTAGAAAAGGCGTGGCTTTAGCTGCATTTCGGGAAGAGACTTTAGACTGGCAAGTCATGTAATAAAAGTTAGCTGGGGTTTAGCTTTAGTTATTCCCGGTAGGTTGCTTAAGCAAAGCCGACGTAGCTTCTCTTGTTGTTGTTGTTGTTGTTGCTGTTGCTGTCGCTGTTGCTGCTGCTGTCGCTGTTGCTGCTGCTGTCGCTGTTGCTGTTGCTGTTGTTGCTGTGGCTGTTGTTCCTCTTCTTGTTGTGGTTGGTCGTCTTCCTGTTGTTGTTGCTGTTGTTGTTCTTCTTGTTCTTTTTCTTGTTCTTCTTGTTCCGCTTCTTGTTCTTCTTTTTCTTGCGGTCGCTCTAAAGGTCAAACGTGGCTACCTGCCGCGTTACGCGACGGGCTGAAACCTCGCTTACGCAATAAAAAGGACAGTAAGGTTAGCTTTTCAACGGGGACAAGCGACCAGGTGCACAAACTGTTTTACCATCTGCTATTAAGTGAATAGTGGTTAACAAGGAACATAAATTAACCTTCGAGTCAATGCGTTCAAATACGGGTAGCAGTCCTCCAGCAAGCGCAAACGTTGATTAAAAAACCGCTATCGCGTCATACCTTAAAGTTGGAGCTTAAAGCTCTCAAAGTTCTTCTTTCCTTCTTTCAGTTCACGTGTGTTATTGCGTCGAATCTAAAGGGAAGCTAACATTTCGGTCACCTTTGATATGGAAAATAAGAATTATCGGAGATTTAGGCTTAAAACGGCCAAATACTTCGCAGCGCAGCTGTTCAGCCAGTCTTACCACTAATTATTTAGACCTAACCTCCCAGCTCCTAAAATGAATTATGATTTGAAGTTCCCTGAAGACGTTTGAGATACTATGGAATTGTGGATTGCTGCGTTTTGGTTCGATGCGCTCCATTTACATAAGTATTTAATGAATTGCAGGTTTCGTTTTCATACGTCATTTGCTATCAGCTTAGTTTTGATTTCGTGTTCAAAGCTAGTAAAATACATTACCGACTTCTTTAAATTTCATGTATACATGCTGACAGCATCGCTGGTAACTATCTTGAAGTCTCTTTAATGTTCTGTCAGCGTCGTATAAATCAGGTTTTTTTATTGGTTGCTGGCTTGAAAAAGATCCCACCCGCTGCATGCGCATCATCCAAAATAAACGAAGTACAAACGCCTGTTTAGTTAAATATTAGCACGTGTTACTCTACCGAAGTTAGTCGAAAAAAATGGAGCGATTTACACTGCATTCCATTTTCTCGCTCTATGTTTAATGGCGTCGATTTGTCAAGTTGATTTCTTCTACCTGTCTACACCCTCTGTGAAAGAATGGTAAACTGGGGCTGAAGGGAAACATCAGATCGCTAGCCAGCTTCTTTACAACAGAACTGGTATTCATGTGGGTGATGTCGCGATGACATCTTTATCGGGACAAAAATAAAGCCATCTTTTCTAAACATTCACCTGCACACATTGAGGCATCGCCTCCAATCCCAGTTCGATTCTCTTTGCTTCCTTCTCGAATCTCACTTGCCGGCGCACACTCCACCGAACTTTGTGAAGTCTTTCGTCATTAGAGATTTTATGGCCCCGCCGCGGTGGTGCAGTGGTAAGACGCCCGACTACTGTGCCGGAGTACCCGGGTTCGTTCCCGACCTCCGCCGGCTGCGTTTTGATGGAAGCGGAACGATGAAGCGTCCGTGTGCTGTGCGATGTCAGCGCACGTTAAAGATCCCCAGGTGGTCGAAATTACTCCTTAGCCCTCCACTACGGCTCTTCTTTCTCTCTTTTTCTTTAAAGTCCCACGGTTCAGGTGCCCACAGAAACAAGTGTGACAGATACTTCGCCTTTCCCTTCCTGAAAGCAAATATTATTATTATTATTATTACTATCATTATTATTAGAGATTTTACTTGCCAATACAGCGCACTAAACCCTGCCTAAATCACTTCCGCCGAGAAACATGCTGTACACGCGGAACGTGTGTAAATGTGTAATGACGAATCCGGATGGCGTACAAAGTATATGCAAATTATGTGTATGTCGTCATGCGGGGCTTCCAGCGCATTGCATGCATTGACTGCGTATGTATTATTCCAGTTACGCAGGAGCCCTACGCTAAACAAACGAAACTTTGGGAATTGCCATACGAAACATTCCCAAGGCATTGCGCCGACTTGAGAGATTATTTGATTGCGAGGAGTAGGTAGTTTGATCTGCTACAATTTCAAAGTAAAAGAAAAGTGCATTCATTTTAGAGCACGTGTCTAACCCGTTCACGTCCTCTATACCGCTAAAAGCGAATATTCTTACAACTTCAATCTTGGCCCCCTTTTCTGGAGGCAGACGTTGATAGGCATGCGCCACCCATCCTCTAGCTCTTCAATTAAACTCCCAACGCCACTTTGCTGCTTCGCTGCCCCAATCCAACTGCTTACTCAGGACAGATCTGCGCTCAAAAGTTAGCAATACACAGGAAACAGTACGATCTGTAATTCACACCTACGTGTGCATCCTTACGTCGGAGAGTAGCGCCTTTGGTCAAACGAGGGTGGCGGCCGAGGTCATTGCAAAAGCTATGTCAGACGCTTGGGCCTTCCTCTCAAATCACAGACAAGTTTTGTAAACTTTACTTTGAGAAGTTTTGTTACGCAAGATGAATATAGATTCGACATAGCCGCAGCGAAAAAAAACACAATCACAGAAGGAAGACACGTACACAAGGACCAACGCTGCACTCACAACTGGTTTATTTCCGAGAAGAACGCGAAAAATATTGCTTAGTACGCGCATGCGCGCAACAGGTATAACGAGAGAGATAGATAGAGATAGATAGAGAAAAAAAATATATATATAAAAAAAAAAACAAACAAAAAAACACATGTGCCAATGCCAAACGAAAACGAAGCTTGCACAGGAGAATACATTTCATCTGGCGCAGAAAAGCTCGTATTCAGACTTGTGCAAAACGATAGAAGCCGCACTTATACAGTTGCCCCCCTTTTTTCTTATATAATACGACTCTAGCAGCTCACGTGCTGTTTGATCACTGCTTTTTTTTTTTTCTATCTATCTCTATCTCTATCTATCTCTCTCGTTATACCTGTTGCGCGCATGCGCGTACTAAGCAATATTTTTCGCGTTCTTCTCGGAAATAAACCAGTTGTGAGTGCAGCGTTGGTCCTTGTGTACGTGTCTTCCTTCTGTGATTGTGTTTTTTTCGCTGCGGCTATGTCGAATGTAAGCTACCAACTCGCCCAAAAGCTTGTTTTACTGAATATAGATGTCTGGCTGGTGGACGACAATGCTAACATTTTTTTCCCAACTTCATTACAATCAACCATTCGCTTTCCAGCGACTCTCATCAATGCATACCCCCGTGTTGTCTTCTGGAATATGTGTGTGCCTTATTCTGACGGTACATTTTCTGCGAGAAATGCCGTCATCACGTCCCCGTGGCGGCGGCGAACATTTTGCCGTGAGCTCTACGTCGACGTATTCATTGTCTTCCGAAATTGGCCGTCATAGAGCAGAAGCTGGCGGGCTGTTCGTGGCAGCAGGCGACAGGGCAAAGGAGGGTGGAAGCGTATGCTGGAGGAAAGCGTTGAAAGGGAAGAAGGCGGGTAGGGGAAGAGAACAAGCACGCCTGTCAAGGCAAGGGGTGGAATGAGTCATTATTATCCTGGGACCCTAAAACTCCTGAGCTGCTTAATTATCTCCTGCTTTCTATAAAAGCTGTAGAGTGCGAAAGACGTCGGCGTAGCAAAGCAAAATAGAAAAGGCTCACCACCCCATGTCGTTCTCTCAATCTATCTAGCTTCTGGATTTCTCTCCCATTCATCCATGTTATTCGCAGTGTTGAGTGCGGGGTGGCTGCTTTCTTCGAAAATGAGCTCCGTAATGTTCCGTTCCTGCCACCAGCGCCGCGTCCGTCAGCCTTGTGTACCTCGTAGACATCCGACGCATATGCGTATGTTTTATTGCGCATAATAAATAGATGCCAGATGTCCCTTTTTATAGTTTCCACCCTTATCGGTGCACGCATTAAGCCCACTTTCATCTCATTTAACATCCCTCAGCACCCATGTATGCTTGCTGCGTACTACGCGCCCTCTTGAGTCTGTTAAGGCCGGTTCTCACCCTGTGCATTTCAGTCACGGCGCCGACACAGACTCTGTTTTGGAGCATCAAACCTCCTTTCTATAAAAGCATCGTGGTGCTTGAAAATGCTCCGTGCAAGTGGCAGGCGCAATCATTACAAGGGATTGGTATATTATCACAAATTAAATAGCGTAAACGAAACGCAGTTACAAAACTACTTTGTAGCTGCACAGTAGATTGCGAAGTGTTGAGTACAGCGACAAACTGACCGAAAAGCTAGCCGCCTCAGTTTTGTTCGGGCATCCATAAGCTTGCAACATACCTGCCAACACAACACACTCGATGTCAGGATTGTGAAGTTAGCAGTAATAGCAATGAAGTTCCAGGGCTGCCGCAATACGTAATTACTACCGGACGGAATTCGTCGGAATACAGTTGGTCACAGCCCTGTCATGTGGGACTGCACTTGCATGGTTATGAATGACAGTCAGTACTTGCGGCTGCTATGGACGCAAATTCCTGTCGCCAACAGGCGCTCGCTCTCGAGGAGAGTGAGTCAGAGAGCAGCAGTAGTTTCGATTGATCCTAAAGACCCCAGCGCGGAGAGCGAGCATCATTATGGTCTTCTGTATAGTAAACTCGAAGCCATCCACTTAGTACTGTGCTCAGAAGGACTGGAAATGATGAACCGCGACTTTGTTTTATCGAAAAAGTATCGAACATGCCTTACAGTGTGTACCCGCGTTGACTGAAATAATCAAATAATCGCCCGAACCGTTAGACTCAGCGCACCCTGTCAAGAAGGAGCGGGAGCAACGTAGATACGCTTTGGATTTGAAAACAGATGGTGCGCGCATGTGAAGCACGAAGGCAGGCACAAGGAATGAGGGCTACTTCCTTCGTCAGTTGGCGAGCGTAACCTACTTTCTCCGGCTGGAGGACGAGTGTTCCAAACGTAAAGTATGAACGGCACCTGATTGCTGCGCCCTGTGGCTGAGTCTGCGGGCCGTTCCGGTTCTGCGATTGCATTTCACCATTAGCTTTCTCTCTCCTCTCTTCGATAAACTGACCAATTCAAAGCCGACGCACTTCCAACCGGCTACATGTACTTGCCCACTAGCGAAACGCCCTTCCTTCTCCGCCATAGGTGGCTCAGTGGTTAGGAAACGTGACCGCCGCTACCTAGGGATTTGGGCCCGTATTCCGAGTTTGCGTCGCGTTTGGAAGTGTGGTTTTGAGCCTCATCTTATAGGTGGAAACACTGAAACCGGAAAGGGTGGCAACAAAACTGGCGTTTTCACCAATGACTCGAGTTGAGGGCGAAAAACTACATAAAATCGGATTACGGAACCTCGGTTTGATTCTGGCCATCGCGCACGTATACTGCGTGACGTAAGTCCTCGTTAAAAAAGTGCAAAGTGCCTCAGATATAACTGTATTTGCGCCCGAAATCATTCGTATTCCTGCGTATTTTTTATTTCCCAGTTTTCGCTCCACCATCGACGGGACAGGGAGTTTCTGTAAACGGTGTCGACCGCCAGGATAACGCCAGCTTGTGTTGAACTGCAAAATAAAACGAGTTTATGTTAGGTTAGGTAAGAGGAGGCAACGCAATATGTGGCAGCCGATAGATCTCGTTTCCACATTTGGTTGCTCCCGAACTGCAAAAAACCTCTTTGTGTATCTGCATATGGAGCGGTTGCATGTAAGACGGCTGCATCTATTAAGCCTGAATACCGTTGTTACCAGTGAGCGTTGCTTGCTGCCTATAGGCAAAAAGCAACTCTCATACTGCCGCCAACATACTGAATTGCTCACAAATCTTCAGTTTTAAAATCATATTTCTTAAGAAATGAACAAATTAAGGGGGTTTTACACATGCAATCCGCATCCCTACCGAACCGTTTTCTTCACAATTGCTAAAACAGCCCTCCCTACAGCTGGTAACTTCGAAAGGCTTTGTCCCTTCATGTCCCTTGGAAAATGATTACTCACACTTACGTTCCAGCAGACTGCTTGCACACTCACCATCCGTCTGCCTTGTAGTGTAAAAGATGTTTCATCACTTCAGACAGGCATACTGGAACTATTTTTCAGCAACAACTTTCCATTTGCTCAGGGAGAACACAAATGCTGCATTATTGAGCAACGCTGCATGCATTCAAAAGCGCTGCCTAGAAATGATCGAGATGGTCATTCTCTACCCAGGTTACTTTAGCTGCATCAAAAATAGTCCATTTCAAGTCGTATACTTCGAATACACGATACGAGACAGCAAGAATAGATAAGGACGCCTTGAACAAAAGTTATGTTGTGTGGAGCCATCTCATTTGGTTGATTTACAGCAGCCGCCGAAGGAAGTTTTGGGAAAGCGGCATGTAACCGCTGTCTATAAGATGGGTTTTGAAGGGGGGAAATATATATGTTGTCATTTTTGTTTCGTTTTTGGTTGCTTGCGAGTTTGATATCTTTGTTTATTATTCATCTGTGTATACCGTCTTGGTTCATACGACTAGCGCTGTAGGAGTTTCCAGAAGTGTGCCGATTTACCAGAACCTATACTGGTATGAATAATTCCATGCGCAATATCCGATGCCCATCTCGTCTCAACCTGAAGCGTCAAAGATTACGTGGAACGGTAGCTGACAGGCGGCGCAGCGTTGAAGCAGTGGGGGCCACTGCTGGCCACTCAGCATGCCTGGGCCCTCTGACCCCGCCTCTGCAGTTTCTCTGTCGCTTAATTCATTTAAACGTTCTTGTTTTGGGGCTTTCGTTTATCATGCATTATTAGGGCATTGAAAATAATTGTACATTACGAATGCTAGACATGGATAAGTCGATAAGTCCGTTCTCTTGCTCAGTTGTTCTCAATGTGTCATTTTTACTCCTAACGTCAAAATGGAGAAGAAACCTTGTTTTATGCAACTCTGACGAATATTGAAATACAGAATGTTTTTTTTCCAAGCTTAATTTTTTTTTCTCTTTCTCAGTGTGTGGTATGTTAGGATGGGTTTCTTCAGCTTCCCGGAGCCCTCTGTCCTTTAATTACTTCTCTTACGTCCGTACTATACACGGAAACAAATCTCCCAGTGTAGTAGTTGAATTAGGATGGAGCCAACGCATATGTTTTCAGACAGATTAAAACAAATTCTAATGTCTTTTGTGCCGAAAATTCCAGGTAACGCTTCATTACTTGGCGCGATAAAAATGAGAGTGCATTCGGGTCTGAATTAAGTTCGCCCGCCCTTATCTTCTTTCGTCAACGCTGCTCGCCACGTAAGTTGAGCTTGTACAGCTACCGTTACTCCCCTTCAGCAAGACACTTCCGTAGTCGCCCTCTGCTCTTGCACAGATACTGCACTACGCTACACACAGGGGGCATCAACTCTGGATGCATTTAAACATCTTACGGGGAGCTACCTAGAAACGTCAGCACGCAACCAAACATTTAGGCGATAACTTCCACCGAGAACATCACCTGAGATCGGTACCTGCAAACTCGCTCATATGCCACATGTTCTCATGACATCGCACGCTATGGCTCACAATCACCGCTCGGCCATATATATCGACTGTCAACCGCCATCTGCAGGGCACTTGACAACAATGTTATGTCACGTGATGCAACATCACATACCCTTTAAACCAATCACAGATCGGTTATGGTAGATAATCTTGTGACGGCGTCCCTGTCTCGATCAGTTAGCTAGTTCTATGATTAACCCAGCCTGGCGTTCGTTCTACGATGCTGCTCGTAATGCTGTCGCATTGAAATTGTCTCTGCTACGGGCTTCTTCCCCATCAAGAATGAAATATATTGTTACGATACGGCAAGCCGATGAAGACAGGAGACAGAACATGACCGATGACGATGGTAGATGACGTTTAATGAATGTTCGCGGGCATAGCGCGAGCGCTCCTGCCCGCGCCACTGCCCGCTTCTTCTTCCTTGTCGTCCGTAACATGACCCGGGGCCACCGAGCGATCGTCCCGATCGTGGACGAGGAAGTTTAGCGATGTTAATGATTTTATGGCATGATGATGGGCGTGTCTGGATGCTTGAAGAAGAAGAGGAAGAAGGAAGAATAGAACGGCTTGCCGGTACGATGTCTGATGCGTGGGTGATCCGCCTCCCTTGGAGCTGTCAACCATCCGTCACCAGAGTCCATGGGACCGATGGCTCGGGGTCACGTCGGGCAGGTTGGGCGGGGGTTGCGTGTTCGTGTCCATCGGTTCCTTCGGGTCATTCGGGTCTTTCGGGTCCTTCGTCTCGGTTCTGATTCGTATGTCTGTTCTCCTTGTCTTCAGGTCCGGGCTGGGGGCTGGGCGGTGGTAGTTGTTCAGGTCTGGGCTTGAAGGGCTGGGGCGAAGCTGCTCGGCGATGTCCCTGGGCTCTCGGTGATGGTCCCGGCTTGAAGATGGCCTCGATGCTCCAAGGAGAGGATGGGGAAGTCGTACCCCGCACCTCCAACCAAATATTACGATACGGCAAGCCGATGAAGACAGGAGACAGAACATGACCGATGACGATGGTAGATGACGTTTAATGAATGTTCGCAGGCCTAGCGCGAGCGCTCCTGCCCGCGCCGCTGCCCGCTTCTTCCTCCTTGTCGTACGTCAATATCACAGTCCTATTCGCCACTATACAGGCAGGTTCTCTGAGATGTCGGACATGTAGAGCTACCTGACACCCTCGAAAACAAACAAACAAACAAACAAACAAACAAACAAACAAACAAACAAA